>JARFNZ010137272.1:0-10762 GCA_031763405.1 Balanus nubilus
CCCCCCCCCCCCACCCCCCCCCCCCGTTTAAAGTGTGTTGGTGTTGCAAGCCCTGCAAGCGCTGCCATAATTCAGGTACAAACTCAATGAAGTGCAATGTGGCAATGCTTATCGTGCTTGTTTAGCCTTCAAAGTGTTATGCCACCGTGTAGGTCGAGACCGATAAGTTCTTATTACACCACCCCCGCGTACATAGAGATCTGTCTGAATTCAGGCGACAATGGAGACATTTACAGACCATCCCTTGCATGAGTCGAGATGTTTATCTAAAATATGTGACACACGCGGTAGCTACATCCCATTGTAGCTCATCAGTTTGAATCTCACAATCAGGAGAAGGTCCTTGGCTTGATTTACGGATATTATTCCTTTATGCCAGGGGGTTGGATCCGAACCCTCCGTTTTTTTTCGAAATAACCTCCGATCCGTTTCTTCCGTTTTTCGGCCAAAAGTATAAAATATTTGAAACTTTGACAAATATCCAGTTTTAAAGAAAAATACTTATAAAAGTGGCAAAAGACACCGAATGACGACTTCTACAAAACCCGATCTCAAATTTTAGATGTTTTTGGTATTCCCAAACCCATTTTGGGGGGCAAAGAATGTAATTTTTGCCATTGGTTCTCGAAATAGAAGGGGAGGGGGGGGGCAGATCCGGCACCCCAGGTGGTCGTGGGTACGGAAATACCCCAGGCAGTGCCGGTTTAAACGGTAACCCATCTTCAAATAGTTCACATCGCCAGTTGGATTCTCACGACGTCTGCGCCGTATCAGAACCACGACACATGGTAAGTACAACACCCACCCATTCGAGTACTGGCACGACTGTCCTCCTGTGCCAAGTCACCTTGCGAAACCGGAGACACGGTGACATCAGTGACAGCTGACATGTGACGCGTGCCACGTGACACATGACATGCCAAATGAGACACGTGACACGAGATGCAGGTGGCAGGCGACAGGCGGCATCATGTCTCGAGCGAAATTCTTGCAATCAACAGCCTGGAATTGTTTCTCGCGATCCACAGGACTGACAGAAATGATTGCCACAATGCCAGGGTTGTAATTGTTTCTCGCGCTTGTGCTAGACCACACTGTGGCATCTCGAGTCTCGAGTAAGGGGTGGTGCCGTATCAAGCTTGCTTTCAGGGAACATAAAGTCAGTGGCTGTCCCCATTAGTGACGAAATAATCTGGAATTTGACATATCATGTCCGATCCAGAGTCTGATCGAGTCAAACAATGTTGACCGAGAAGTGTCCGAGGGGTCTAGGAATCTAAAAATGTTATATTTTTAAATACTCTTAACTCGCGCCTTACTGGGGTATTTCCATAACACGACTTAGGTGCAGGGGAGGGGACGATTTTAGAACTCCGAAACTACAAGGTCGATTAAAAAAAATATCAAACGGCGTTCGAGAGCTCTGGAAAATCAAACGGCAGTCAATAGCGCCGGAAAATCGAACGGCGTTCGATAGCCCTGGAAAATTAATCGTAGCAAAATAAATGTTGTTGACCTGGGGTCAACGATGACGATGACATATGGATTAAGCCTATAATCCATATGTCCTGACCGAAACTTGTCCCCAAAAAATTGTGGCTGACCTACCAAAGTCCAAAAACGGAATCGGACTATTTTCGGAGGTCCACAAATCTTGTCTCCGTTTTACGTCACTAGTCCCCACCATATGGCTGACGTAAGTTGCTGGTCACACCAGTCGTGCAGATCTAAAGACAGATCGGTAGGCCACGCGAACTGTCCTTTTCCGCTGGTCTGCCCTCTTCCTCCACACGAAAATCCAGAACGCTCTGTAACGAAGCACACATGTCCGGGCCCCAAACTGCCGCTCTAGTGGTGCTTCATTAGTGGAATATCTGCCGGTCGTGCGAGTCGCCGGTTGGGCGGGATGTTGATTCAGGCCCCGGGGCGGAGTTTTACAGCAGACCGGATCGCCGGAACATCCGAGAGCCGCCTTAACGAGCCTATAATAAGAAAGGTAAACAGGCTGTCCGGAGGTGCTCGGCGGCGTGTGGCCGGGTCGGCGGTGCGCCCCGCTCCGCGTCGTCGGCCTCACGCCGCTCGTGACCCGAGAGCAGCGCCGCCCATTGAAGTCGGCCAGTCTGCCCAGCGGCCGCCTGGGTGGTCCCCACACATCGCTGGTGTCGGCGCGGCCGGCTGTAAAGCCGGTCCAGGTGCAGCCGGCGTGGCCTGATGAGAGGAGGGAGGTCCAGACGCTGTGGCAAACGCCGACACGCCCACGCGGAGACGGCTTCAACTTTCAAGAAAGAATTGTGGTGACACAGGTGATGAAGTTTTCGGCTTTGGTGGAGTTTTCTGCATTGTGAGTGGCCAAAA
Organism: Balanus nubilus; assembly: GCA_031763405.1. NCBI lineage: Eukaryota > Metazoa > Arthropoda > Thecostraca > Balanomorpha > Balanidae > Balanus > Balanus nubilus. Next base: position 2,356 of record JARFNZ010137272.1, read on the forward strand.
GAAACAGGTGATATTATAATAAATCTTACTAGTCCGTAAATTCTCTTCTAAAATAATCTTCCTATTTATGTTACTCGTTTCAACGCGGTGGTCCGTGTTTCGCGTAATAATCACGAGATAAGACCTGCAAGCCAGCCACTGTGCAAGAACAGTTTTCTGACGTCACATTGTTAAATCCCACAGTCAAGACCATTCCATTGGTCCATATTTCTTCGTCCATTGCTGCTACTTGAGCCGTTTCTCTAACTAGATTCAAAGGATTGCAGCCATTCGTATCCTGCGGCTTCTGCCGGTCGAGCCGGGAGGGCTCATCAGTTCCCACCAGGGGTCCTCTCCCCTTCCCTGCCGGTCCAGTGTCTCATTAGCGCAAAAACCGTCCACCCTGTGCGCGACCTGGCCGGGCGTTTCGCGGCGGTGGGTCGCCGCCGTGGCTGTCGGCGGCCCACGTTACTGCAACTGAGGAGGCCACCAATGTCACACTGATCACCGGACGGACACCGGCAGACACCCGCAGACGGCCGGAGACGCGCCGCCGCCGCCGGCAATTGCGGCTAATCTGGGGCAATAGAGCCGGGTGTGCCAGGGAGGCGCTATAGCACCGGTCCGCTTTCTCAGCGCCCAGCGGCGGCGGCGGTGGCGGCGGTGGCGGTGGAGGGATCCAGCAGCGGCCAGGGTCAGCGAGCGGCGCCGGACCGTCTGCAGATTTACCCCGTCACCACCGGCGGCCTCAGCGGCACCGCCGGGTCATGACGTCAGCAGCTGACAGAGCACAGGTCCGGGGCTGGGACACGCCGAAACAGTGTTTATGTTATTCGTTGAAGTAGTTGTAAGTTTATTGTGATTTGAAATAGAGTGATAGTTCCATGTACATTGTAAATCACAGTCATAATTACTATCAATAACCCTGATCAAGCGCCATCGCTCATGCCAGATGGAAGCGACAAAGGAGAACCAGAGCCAAATGAGCACGCTCATCCAATCCTTTGACTTGTCCGCTCCCCAACGAAGGACGCCACGCCAGCACAACTCGAGAGGCGAGGGGAGCTCAAGAGGTGCTCGCCGCCCTCCGTCGCGCGCTCAGCCCGTCCGCCGTCGATCGCGTCGACAGCATGATGAAAAACGTCGAAATCGACGTTTCCTCTGCTGCGACGGAAAAGCACGTCGAACAAAGGGTGCTCCTTTGGAGAGTTTTAATCACAATGGCGGTGCCGCGTGTGGTCTAGCCTGCGGGTGTAGTCGGTCAGGAGGATCAGGCAGGACACACGACATCCGGGGATGGGCGGGCTGCCAACATGCCTGGCGAGCCGGAGCCAGATCACATCTGACGGATGACGGGGCCCGCCGCCGCCGCCGCCGCCCACCGTACCCCGCCGCCGCAAACAGCTCACGTACCGCCACCACTTAAAATCTCAGAGCCTGTTGCCTCAGTCCGATGGGAGCGTTTCGTAATAAACATCAACCCCCAAACATCGGGCTATACGCCACGACGAATAATGGCGCCATCGGCCCGAGGGAGCGGCGGCGGCGGCAGAGGGCAACAGGGATGGTGAGGGCGGCCGTTGAGAGAGGGGCGCTAGCGTGACGGTCTTGTTACGCGGGTGGCGACGGACAGAGCGGCAGCTGTGGCGTTCTGGGAGCCCCGCAGCCTGGCAGTCGGGCTCGCCAGTCCGGGGGCAGTGGGACGGCATGACCTGGCTCGCTGCGAGACCGGCGTGACGTCCAGCTGTGGGACCTTTGTGACGTAGGATGTTCCAGCTCGGACCAACGGCAGTCGCAGAGGGAATCCCGTTACATGACTGTGGAAATGGTTTGGTAAAAATGGAGAATAAACTGGACCTCAGACGGCCTCTCCAAGGGAAGGAAAACCAGTCCGGAAATTGATCGATGGTCCCCATTCCTGGGCAGTTCATCAAAGTCAATAATAAGGCGGCTTTAGCCGCTGCCATCATTTGGTTCCAAGGATAGCTTCCTGTAAAACAAACTATCGTGCTTTTTACTTCGTTGTCGTCTATCTGATTTCATGGTCTGATATGCGCCTCACATTTGAGGTCGCGTGAGGACCCAAGTAGTCGTCTTCCATGGTGGCCGCGCGTTAATCCAGCTTCAGAGAAACGCCGATCTATCGGGCAAAATTCCAATCAAGGTCAGCTCACCCGGCGTCCTCCAGAGGAGGGAGGCCTATCAGCTGACCCACTGGGAGGTGGGCACTGGGCCGGGCAAGGTATGACTGGACTAGACAAGTCACAAGTAGGCTGGGACGCCACACTTCTAAAGGCCACCGTCCAACACGCCCCAAAATCACACCATGCGTCACAAAATCATGACAACATTGCTCTGACCCACGGAAACACCGCACCCTCTCCATCGTCATCCTTACAACCTCCTCGCAAGTGTTCTCAAACTAGCTCCACCCACTGCACCCACGGAAATACGGCTGGATTCCACGCCGTAACACGGCTGACCGGTTGGCCAAGGTAGGTAGGTACACAGGAGCATGGAAGGTGCACCAACCGGTCGCCTGACCGCCACCGTGACCATCAAGGCCGTTGTGTTTATTGTCTGGGGCAATCTGCCAGGAATGGGCACGGCAACGAACACCAGCTCCCGGTCATCCACATCATACCTACACAGCCCACACCGACGGCCACGTCGCCGACGGCTCGTTTGAAGGCCACGTGAGGCGTCACGGTGAAATTTATGTTTATCATTGTTGAGAGTTTTTAGTCGTTTGTCACCAGTGTAATGTCAGAAATGACTGTTGTGGGAAACTGGATATGTAGTGTGCGATGAATGAATGAATAGTACCTGACAGTAATTGCCACTGCACAATTCAAACCTAATGGTCATTTTTAAGATTTACACGTGTTTTTCCTTTTAAAAAATACATTAGTCCTGCAACACACACGTTAATCTAGTAAGCGCTAAAACTGTTCTTTTTGGTAATTTAAACCTACTCATTTTTTCAATATCGAATACAGTTCCATTGCCACGTCATCTCAAACATCTCTCCGCAGTTAATTATATACGAAACGCCGCTTCCACGTTTTCTCGTTGTACTGCGTGACTTCCCTGTAATGAGCAGCGTTATTAATTTAACCTCCACCACTACGCTCCGAACCTGTCTCACAGCTGCACGCACCCGTCCCCGAGCAGTGCGGAACCAATACAAAACACGGCACATAGAGGACTGACCGGACCTCGCGGGGCTGGCCCGGCGGCCGGCGCCACGCTAATGAATGGCTGAACTGACAGCTGCTGAGCTGATGCCCACAACACGGGTCGCGTGGCCGCCACCCGCCGGCGACCGACGTCTCTCATCAGTCATGCTCTGTTTTCAGTGACAACAGCCTGCCGGTGACGCTGGCAACAGATATCACACCCGGCACCTACACCCGGTGACGCTGGCAACAGATATCACACCCGGCACCTACATAGCCTGCACTTGCACCGGTCAGCTGTGACGCACGCCGCGCGGCCCACAGGCCAGCCGTGCCCCATTGGTCAACGGTAAAACACATCCGGCTGCAAAATGGAATGTTATTCAGGCGTAGGCCACATCATAAAATTCTTCAAGGTTCAAGTTTTGAAGCATAGTCATATCCAAAGGTATAATGGATTGGATTCGAAATTATACGTACGGTTGGAGTTTTGAGTCACATTAACTATTTGTAACACTAGCAAATATGTCAACAGCATTGAATCTCAGGATTCAAAGGTCCTTAGCACGAGCTGTCCTGTCAGCCACAATAGCTGCGATACCCTAAAAATATACATTGACCATAAATGTGTGTCAATTAACGCTCAGCAAAATGCACCAAATCTGATGTATCTTTCTGGACATTGTTTGAGCTTATTAAGTGTTGATCAATTCCTTTGTCAGAACAAGAAAGAAGCCGCCCGGATCATGCATAAATAATTTTCCAGACGACGTTCGTCGCCAGAGATGCCGGTCGACAGTAACTGCCGCCTGAATCACGCGTCCCTGTACAGGTAGGAACATTATAAATCACGTCATAGATATGCAAAACCTGGGAAAAGTCACCAGACACCCATTGTAGCTCTAGTCGGGCACGAAGCATGTGCGCAACCAGGCATGCATATTGCACAGTTGCATCTTTGGACAACATCTTGATCTACTCCTAGTTTTTTTTGTGGTTCCGCGCATGAACTGTTTAATCAGCAAATAATTTATTCGGTTTAAGTTATGCACTGTCTCGCATTGCATATCTTTTGCATAACGCAACATGACATAAATAGGTTGAGGAATCTTATTTGGGCACCTCGTTCCATTAAAACCATCTACCATCCACCAGGTACACAGTAAGTAGGTATGTACCTGCTCCAAGCGGAGGATATGCCATTATGCTAGTGCCTGAGCCCCTGGCTGGCTGCCCATACAGACCCAGCGCGGAGAGCTCCACCGCGCTGAGTCCGCCTCCTCCGTCCAGCCAGAGTCCCGCGAGCTGCACCGCGCCAATGCCGGCTCCTCTGCAGACCCCACCGCCGAGGCGATTATAGATTGACCGATGCTAATGGCCCGCCGATGGTCCTGCATTCCTGTATATCATGTTTGACTAAATAGTGTTACGCCATTTAGCGGCGCCTGTCCCGAGGAAGGCCGACCATCGGTCACAGGTCGTCAGGACGGGTCCAGGGTGGATCGTCTTACGCCCTGTCGCCCAGGGAAGGCACCGTGAAACTTGCATCGCAACAACCGAGTCCCGATGTATTGACTGGGAGCCAGGTGTAGGTACTGCCTGGGGCAGCACCACTCACACACTGGCTCGGCACCGTTAAGCTCTGCTTGTGATGCATCTGGCGGATTGGCGATAATGGCGCCGGGGGCGACCGCAGACTCTCCCAGGCCGCCGGCCCGCAGGCAATGGGCCGATCTGCAATGCCAATCGCCTGCGCAATGACGCCTACGTCTGTGCATAAAACTTACATGGACATACATACAGGGCATGAATATTCATGATGCATACTACACAACAAGCACTGTCAATGGTAGTTTGTGGTACTGGCCAACGCATTACTCAGGCTCAAAACAATAAGCGCTTGGGTCCTTCCCACCCAATCTGTTGACCTGGCGCCGCCCCTGATCGGAGACACGCAATGTTCTGAATCGGCCTGGTCATCGCCCAAATGGATAGCCTGAAACGGAGCACGGGACACTGATGCCAATCGGCCAGGGTAATGGAAGAAAATGACCGTCATTCTAATTGCAAAACCGGTTGTCGCCCAGCGTGGCAGCGGTGGCAGACGACAGTGGCAGCGGTGGCAGACGACAGTGGTGGTGGTGGTGGTGGCAATGGCAAATACAGACGACAGTGACGGTGGCAGTGGCAGTGGCAGTGGCAGTGGCAGTGGCAGTGGCCGCTGTAGCGGCGCGGTGCCTGCCACCAGCCATCGGCACAATGGCTGGTGGCGCAGTGGCTTTAGCGGGAGTCGCAGCAGTACAGCGGCAGCACTACGCAACGCAGTGGCCGAGGGCTCTACTCTCGGCCTCCCACCTGTGTGTGCCGGCGGCCGCCGCGGCTCGACCATCGCGTCCGTCGATCGGTATGCCGCACGCCAGCCGCGGCAGCAGTGATCGGCGGAATGAGCCGACGCACTGGAGCCCAAATGAGCCCTGCCGTCTGGCTTTGCAAGAGCGGCTGTTGATTTAATCGACGGAGGTGGTTCGCAATTGAATTATACCACTCATAGAGGGCTCATACTCATTCGGAGTTATCGTTAATCTAACCTGGAGGGTGGAATAAAGCTCTCCTGACCTGGAATATAGCTTTGAGAGTAGCCGAGTTGTGTTCTAATTCAAGCCAGCGACCCTCCACGCAGCAGTCTTTTCCAAGTCAGCTGCGCGCCGAAGTTTCGCAAGCGGCACTCATCTTTAATCAGCGCCTGCCCGGTCCAGAGCTGTTCCAGGTCGGGGCGGGACGCTGACTGGGACAAACTGGACCAGTTAGCCGCGTCACAACACCGACCGACCGGCCGCCGCCGCCGCCGGCGGACGCTGATGGGAAAAGTTCCCCGGTGCCGGCCCGCCCGCCCTGAGGAGCAGATTGTCGGTGATGGCCCTCCGCTAATCACTCGGGCCCCGCTCGCGCCTGGCTGCGCTGTCTCATGACATCGCCGGCTTCGGCTGAGGACAGCTCGCGCAGCGGATTAGCCGGTTGAAGTTGGCGCGACACCGCCGTCGGCCGATTAGGACCGAGTCGGGGCTCGGACGGCCGACGACAGCGGCCCGCTGTCCCGGCCCGTCACGACGTAACGGCGCCGCGCCACGCTCGGGACGGCCGGCGGCAGGCGTGCAGCGTGGTGAGAGGCCGCTGCGGTAAAACTGGACTACTGGTTCAGGTTTGTAAGCCCGTGCACGACATTGGCCTTTACAAACCACACAAGAAAAATGTCGTAAAACATTGTTAGACATCGGCTGATAGAACAAGACGGTGGGGCTAAGGACTTCTATGGAATGCTCATTGCTCACAGGCGGTGGTTACTATCGTACTTTCTTTGTCCATGGCTGGACATAAGCACCACACAGAGTATATGGCGATTCAGTGCGACAGAAGTCTTAGTCCCGTTGCACCTGTTGGACCAGACACCCACTCGTGTAACGGGGAACACACGACCTCCTCCCGCGGCACGGTACTGAACTCACAGTCGCTACTATCGAGAACAGAGCCGGGCCATTCTGAGCTGGTCAGACGCCAGACGAGGCAGACGGCAGACGGAGCAGACAACACCAGACAGACGGGGCAGGCGGGACAGACAGCACGGACAGCACGGGGGCAGACAGAACAGACAGAACGGGGACAGGCGGGACAGACAGAACAGACAGAACAGCGGGCGGTGGGGACTGGCAGTAGAGGCACGGTGTTTCCATTGCCGCCGCGTCACAGCAACCACGCAATGACGGGGTGCCGGCCGACAAGGGAATGATAACCAACAGCCTTCCGCCGCCGAGCTCGGCTCCAGGTGTGCCGCACCGCCCCCGCCGCCGAGCTCAGCTCCAGGTGCGCCGCCCCCGCCCCCGCCCACGACCGGCTCCCGCCGCCGGCCAGACTCCAAGTGTGCCGCCCCCGCCCCGCCCCCGCCGGCGCCGCTGGGGTAACAGGTGATGAGCGTGTGGTCTTCGGTGAGCACATTATGTACGTGTGCCTAGTGTGGCGCGATGGGACGTGTTCCGAGAAACGTGTGATATGCGTGTAGCGGCTGTTGTGATGACGGAGGCTGGTGTGGATCAGCCGTCGAACGGGGTGCTACGAAACTTATTCAAAAGTGTGGGCACTGTCTGAGCTTGGCACAAAGCCTTGGCTAAGCCAGGACTGGGTATTCGGGCCTTCAGCTCCGATGAGAGTGTGAATCGTTGTCATTTGCACATATTTACCTCGAATAGACAAGACATGTCACGGCATTTCATCATGCTGGTAGTGGTGAGCAAGGACGTTGTGGGTAAAGGAAAACTGTTGTCTGTTTCCATGCTGCTTGGTAAAAATATTTCATGCATAGTCATCCTTGATCCAGATACAAAGGAACAGTGAGGACGGTGGTCACAGCTCCTCCACAAACACGGCCAACTTTGCCTTTACCTAATTTGTTATAAGTGTTGCATTACAAAGAAAGCACTAAAAATGTGCTGCACCGTATCATTAATTGTCATTTTTCCATGTGTAATGTTCATACCCAGGATGGCATGGGTGACAGTTCTCGTCACATCGGTAGCCTTCCTCACATCGGTAGTCGTTTGCCACGACTTTCTAAACGGCAGCAATCAGAACTGGACTGAATCGGAGCTCATCTGACACTCTCAAGGCCCGGCTCAGGTCGGAGCTATACCCGAGTGACAGGGACGCGGACGACTCTCCAGCTCTGCTGGGCAGCAAAACAGCGTGTCACCCCGTCCCGTCTGCCGTGTGCGCCGTCCGGCTCCCCTCAGAGCTGGCCTTCGACTGTCACAAGGCACCGCCAACGCCCTGAAGCCGCCGTTGTTGGTCTGCGATAGCCCTCGGTAACTGAAGCACAGATAAATACCTGCCTCAGAAGCCGTTCAAAAGATCTGACAGAAGGGTGAGCACCTCCAACAGGAGGTTCAATGGTGTTCACTGCAGCGACCGACGGCCGGTCGGAGGGCCGACGCCTGTCCTCTGCACCCTGCAGCCTCTCTGTCGCCGGCCCCGCCGCCGTCTCCGCTTGTCTCCTCCGCCGTCTCTAAGACACGGCTGTCTCCTCCGCCGTCTCTCAGACACGGCTGTCTCCTCCGCCGTCTCTCAGACACGGCTGTCTCCTCCGCCGTCTCTCAGACACGGCTGTCTCCTCCGCCGTCTCTCAGACACGGCTGTCTCCTCCGCCGTCTCTCAGACACGGCTGTCTCCTCCGCCGTCTCTCAGACACGGCTGTCTCCTCC
>JARFNZ010137294.1:0-18952 GCA_031763405.1 Balanus nubilus
CCCCTTCCCTCCACACCCACTCCCCATCCCCCAGACAACGCCAGCAACGCGACTCAAAACAACTCCATCCGCGCGATTCATACTCAATTGGCCGGCAAATCTGGCCGTGTCGCTGCAAAAACGACGCCCCCGCCGGATTGCACGTCACGTGTGCCGGATCAAAACAAATCTGAACCGAGCGCGTCCGACTGGTCCAGTGCTTGAGCGACACGTGATCGGTCTTAACAGCTCCCAATGACGTCACCAGGCCGGATCGGCCAATCAGATCACGAAACGCGGCTTCAATTGGCCATTGCAGGGGTGCACGCGGTATTGGCTGACGGATGGCAAACAGCTCTAAATTGCAGGAGAGGAGTGTACAGCAGCGCGTCATTCATGTGTCGTTCATTGCCGGTTAGTTATTGAGTTAACGTTGAGGATTATAAATGTTGTCTCTAGAATTGAGTCAAACAGAGATTAATCAATCATTGCACTCTATCCCTCCCTTCGCTATATCATTCAAACTCAAACATCAAACACGTGATGATTAAGCAAGTACAATGAAGGACTACCCCTACCCACTGCACTGTCGGATCCAGGGGGGTAGGGGGGCATTAGTGACAAATGCCCTCCCCTAAAAAAGTCCGAAATCGGCGCAAATTTACACATTAGTAGAAGGAAATATACATTTTTTACTGAGGAAGGTTTGTTTAAGACGTCCATCATTGCATAGAGAGGCGAACACCCATGAGTTTTGTGAAGGTTGTAAAATAATATTGAAATGATGACCCCCAAAAACCGACAGCAACCGCTGTTCTGAATCCGCCAGTGGGACTACCAACCAGACGGACGTTGATGCATCCGGTATGCGTTAAATCACGCCTTTGTCGCCGGAAACCCATTCTGCTCATCCAGACATCTCGCCAATCTCGCCCTGCTCGACATCACCGGCAGCAGAAATTCCCAGTCAGCACGAGACTATCACCCCGAGGTACTCACAGGCGGCGACTCTGCCACCCATCCAATGCTGCGTCATCAAAGGAACCCAACGTCAGCGCTGACACACCGCTAGACGAACTTCCGAACGACCGAACGACCCAGCGAACGGACGACTGAACGAGCCACTTGTGCCAATCTCCTCCGCGGCCACCAGTCATGCCCAGAAATCGTTGACCGCAGGGGACGCCCAGGAAGAGCCACTGGAGGCAATCACGCAGAGGCAGCGGACAGCAGAGACAAGTCATTGTCCGAGGTCGCCAATCGTAGGGGAGTTGTTGGGGATTCCCCGGGATTGACAACTGTAGGCGATCGTATCATCCCAAGTTTCCCCGAGCGACAGTCACTTTGATCATAGGATGGAGGGGAGTTGGAACAGAAGACAGCAAACCCCATATCGTGATGGGTTCTGCGGGCGCTGACAGATGATAAGTTGAGATTCGCGACAGGTCGAAAAGGAAGTCGTTATGCAGCGAGATCGAAAGACGTTCAGAACCCCAGAAATGTCATGTTGTATTACACGAGTGGTTGATTTTCGGCCACTCAAAAATTTGACGCACATTCAATTCGCTGCAGAGATGTTACGACATTACAGAGTTCAAAACGATATCCATGGAGGCCAGCCAACTTCAAAGGGCTGCCTAGGAATCGTTATCCGGAAAATCGCAGTGTACACCATCAGTCGACTGCAGCAGCAAATGATATCCTAATCCGTCGCTCTATTACTGACATCAAACGAACACATGAGTCCGTCAGCGCCCGGCTTAGTGAAAGTTCAGACATTATACATGCGATGAGCTGTCAGTCACCAGAAACCTCATCGATTCATACCGGACAAAGGATTCCCCTAACTATCACGACGCAGTATTAAATAACAGGGAATCCAAACTCATACCAAAGACTCATTCCAAAATTCCGAGGCTCCTAAGCCTCTGTGTCGCAGTTTGAGACTCGAACTACTATCTCGTAGCCACAGTCGAATCACCCATTTCAAAACTCAGCCACGGGTTCAAGTACCTCAGCCAGGCCCGTGTGAGCCGTTTCGAATTACGGGCCCCAGCGCTCAGCAAACCAAACTCGCGCTCCTCCATGCACCAAACCCATAATCTATAACAATGCACTACACCACCCCAACGCTGACCTCATCGGCCACGTACGCCCGGCGTCCACACCTCTGGGCCTCCACCTTTCCATTCCAGCTGTGATCACATCCAGCCACACACGCCCCGAGGCCAGCGGTGGGATCTCCGCGCCCTCGGGGCAGTCTCGGTGGCACCAGAAGCTTCATTGATATGCTACCGAAGCTTCATCGAGCGCTTTATCGCCCGCCCATCGCTCGCCAGAGCGATCGCCACAGAAAGCCCGAGGGTAAGAACTGAGATCGGCTAAAATACAAACCGAACCGACGCTCGATGGCTGCTCGAAATGACGAGGATCAGATTGGCTAATGGGGTTTTTCAGCCGCGTCATCGACCAGGCACAGATATGTAGTGGTACTTCAGGGTGAAAGACGAACACCAGTGTGCGGTGCAGCGGACTCCTGTGACCGGACGTTCAACCTGCGGTGGAAAATACCGTCCGGGACCGGTGTCATACAGCTGAAGCCGCAAACATACGAACATTTAGTCGGTGGCTGCCTTGAACATAGCAAAGACGGCTTAATTACAGCCATTGCTGGATGCAACAGTTAGTTGTTGTTTAGATCAGACGTCATATGTGTTGTTTTAGAAAACAGACACTGAAACAATTGTACCGTCATCGATTCATAAATGTGGTACCTGATGACCGCTGTATGTGTGCATAACACTTAACACTGCGATGTTACCAGTGGGCGTAAACAATGACATCTGGCGGGGACCCAGCCAAGACGCAGTTCGCCCATCCGCCACTCGACCGTAAAGGCCTAACACCGGAGTCTGCAGCGTACAATATGACCTTTACGCGCCGACTGACCCCGGCGAGATGGCCCGCTTCACCGCCCACACACCGACCACGGGAGCAAGGTCATTCGCAGCGCGGGGCACATGCGTAACAAACTGTAATGAGGTCAGCAGTGTTAACAGGACCAGCACAGGAGGGCGGTGCGGTTCACGTACACACTCATCATGCAGGCCGCTCGTTAGGAAAACGCGTGCGAATTTGGCGTCGCAGTTTTAGCGGAAACAGATGGGTTAGGTTGTTTACACAACGGCCTCGTTTTGGACGGCTGCGTATCAAAGGTCATGGGAGAAGAACACGGACGTCAAGCCACGTCCTGTTATGGTCACGAGCGATGTCAGTTCCGCAGACTGTGGTCACGTGTATTGAGGGGAACCGGGGAAGGGGGTATCAGGCGCGGCAATGCACCCAGCAATCCAGGAACCTAGTGCTAAGCACACAACACCCTGAAGTGATTCAATGCTAATGATTCAGCGCCAGTGAAGACACCAGCGCCTGTTGAATGGAAGGCTAGCTGCTGCGTAGTCCACGGCTAAGTGGTAACTGGCCCGAGCTTAACTGGGTTCACGGTACCGATCAATACAGGCACAACGGGGAGTACTGGGAGATGCAGACCTGCGAAGGAAGTTAACGATCTCAGAAACGGAACAACCAGGACCTATAATACTCTGTTGGTATTACCACGTACCATTAAAAATAAAAGCAAACATTGCGCAGTCATACTAGATCAGGCTTCTGTGTAACATCTGTTTCTGATTGCGGCAAGGGCTTCGGTAGCTGGCAGTAACCTGCGACCAGGATGTTTACTTTCTTGAAAGCGGGTCATTGTCTGAGTAAGATTTGAGTGTGCAAACTCCAATAACGTGAAACTTGTCGGCGCATGAGTCACGAGAACCTTTGGATCGCATCGAAGAAGTCTCGCGCCCCAACAAAACACATCAGATCGCCTTACCAATGACTACGCCATTCCAGAATGCTTAAACACAAACTCTTCGCAACAATGTGGATCCGCTATTCGGTCACATATCAGAGAATGACTCAGTATACGGTCAAAGATGCCAGCAACGCTCCAAAAAGAAGTGGAAATGACCGTACCTTCACTGGAAATGATAAGGTCATATGGGCTACAATATAATGATTTGGGGAAACGTTACGCGCTGTCGTTTGAAAGGATAGTTGTGCGCACAATGCACATGTATCCGCGTGCTAAAACATTCCAAACATCATTTGTCATCATACCGCAACAGTTTTTACACAGAGCACATAGAGCAATTAGATGGCGAGCACATCACTGCCTCTGTGATAAACGGCGATGGAAATTGAAATGAAGTGTCACATGATTGGTTAAAACCTGTCAACAACGCCCACGTCACCACCACATAAGGATCTGATTGGTAGCCCTGCGTCAATACCGCAAACCCATAACAGCATGACAAAACGCGGCTGTTAAATCACACTTACGGCGGGCCCACAGACGCAGCGCAGTCATTTGACCCAGACTTCCTGCAACTCAGGGTCAGAAACGATTCCGAAGCCCCGTCCAGCTGTTCATAAATCTCCATACACCTCTGAGACCAATAGTCACTAGACCAATAGTCAGATCCAGAGAATCTCGAGCCGTGTTCATTAATAGCATCCACATATCATCTCTAGCACCAATGAAGCCGCCGAATAGAGATTATGACGCCATCGATTGAGATTGGAACGCGTCGAAAATGGCCTGAAAATAATACACTTTCTGACGGACGGTGGCAAAAAAAGGCTACGTGCAGCACGACTACCACCTGCGATTAGCGGTGAGAAGTTGAAGGGGGTAGGCTAGAGATGATTCCGCAAAACCACAAACGTGGCCAAGGCATTTCTTACGCAAGACGCATGCTTCAAGGGCAATGGGGGCTTTGAGCTTCGCCATACTCCAGGGGACACGACCCAATGTTTGTTGCTGTTGTTGTTGTTGTTGTTGTTGTTGTTGCCCGATAATGACGCTTAGTCAAGCACAATTAAATTTGGGGTATTACGATGGAGCCGCATTGCCTCAATCTCGATGAAGTTCGCTTTAATCACAAGTCTTCTGCGCGCCCCCGGGCACAGCGCAATATCAAACCGAACTTTCTGAAACATCAACATCTAACTTCAGAACTATCTAGAGCGATTCTGCAGAACTCGGCAAACCCCAGCCAAACACATCCACATCAAATACGATTTGATGAAGACAGAGTCAGCCATCCAGGCAGCCGCACATCAAATATGGCTTGATGGAGACAAAGTCAGACAACCAAGAAGTTCCAATGCTATCAGTTCAAGACAAAGCCAGCCTCTCAAACACCGCCACATCAAATACGATCAGATAAAGTTGGAGGAATCGAGTAAGTCATCCGATGCACAGTCTTGTTTTCCGTTACCCCCCTCCCTCCCCCCCTCCCCCCCGAAGAGAAGCTGCTGTGCCCACCGGACCGCCCGTTGCCGGCCTGAATGAAGCCATCCACCAAACCCCACCGATCCCCGCCACAGTCACACCGCGCCGCTTCCAATCCATACGTCTCCGCGTCAAATGTATACGCTCCTGCGTCAAATCAATACGCCGACCCGATTTAATTATGTAAATCTGTGACACATCGCGGCCACTCTTTACACAACAGCGATGAACAAACATTCGTTTCACCAGCCCGGGAAGGTCGCTCGATCACAGACAGAAGGTGCCGAGCGTACGTCATTCACGAGGATTGAGGATCGCGGCCGTCACTGAAGCAGGCACAAGTCGAGGGGAGACTGACGCAGTCTTCGTCAGGAGTCCACGGGACACTGGCAACTCGAGAGTCGCAATGCTATTCGGGGGCAAAATCACTCTGAATTACACAAGAATTATAAAAATAAACACGTTAAACTTAAGTCATCTGCTTTTACTTCATTATTTGCGCTTAAAAAACTTTATCGCACTGACGACTGGTTTAAGAAGCTTTATGGTAACACCCTGTAATTACTTTTTACATAATGAATGTATGTTGTAATTCTCAACATGTACTTTTCATTTTGGATGGCCTGGTACTCAGATGCTCCTCCTTGGACCCCCTCATCCCCTGTATCACGTTGAGAGGGGCGCAGAGCCGGGGTCACGTCCTCTAACCTTGCTGACCCGGCTTCCTGAGGACTCCAGTTACCCCCTCCCTCCCCTGGGGTGTCACGTGGTGCGTCCCGAGGGGAGGGCACGACCTCCAGCGGCGCCGGAAACTAGGGGAGAACTCAATGACAGGAAGGGGTCGAGGACCTTAGGTCAGGCTGTTTTGTAACACCCACGCGGCGAGCAAAGCGAGACCAGGGTTAACGCATGTGTTCTCGCCACAAGTGGTGGAAGTGATGACTTTGTGTTTGGGGCGCTTCACCTAGCTACAAGTGGGGCCGTCGTAACACATGGGAGGGTGTTTTTCCCTGCGAGGGACAAATAACGTGAATGTCAAGAGAAGAGTCACCCAGACAACACGCACCGATTCGGACCAGGACCACGGACCCCGCCGGACTCGGCCGGCCCGGCCCCTGGGTCTAGCCGAGCCGAGCCGAGCCGAGCCGAGCTGATCAGAACCGAAGGAGCCGGGTCGGCAGGGGTAGTATCACTTCCGCCGGCAGACTGGGATCAGGATACATGCCACAGACCTCCCCCTCACTGACTGACCCCCCCCCCCCCTCCCCCCTCCCCACTCCCCCGTCCCTCTCCCGTTCCGCCCCCGAGACCCGAGAGAGCTACGCCAGGTGTCTCGCGGCCCAGCGACGCGACACCGGACGAGCTGGAGACAATAAAAAATTGTCCATATGGCCCCAGTCGCCATGAAAGCGATGGCAGCGATTCTTCACACAATGCGCCGTAACTGGGCGGCGGAAAACTGCCAAAAAAACGTCAGAGAGCTGGCGGAAACTGGAGAAAAACTGGCGGAAACGGGCCGAAACTGGAGAAAAACTGGCGGCTGCGTCCGGAGCGTGAATGACCGTGGCAGAGATGTGGCGATACTGACACGACCGGACAACACCTGGGACGGGTTAAAAACAACGAACTGGAGGCGGCACTGTAGGAGAAAATACCCACAAAGGGGCAACACAAATGGCGAGGTAAGCAATACGGATTGCAAAAGCGTATCCGATGTCCGCTGGGAAGGGGAATATTGTGTAGAAGATCTGTTTGATTATTTCCTGAGCTTTTACTGGGATAGTTGTGGTCCGGTATGTTTTTTTTTTAATTCGACATTAGAAAGCAGTCTCGTGGCTTTACATGTCTGCCTGAATAGCACTGCTAAGTGATATGTGATACGACCAAAACGGGGTTCATTACCATACAAAATGAGGCTATTCAAGAGTGAAATCGCACATCTTCATCTTCATCATTTCAGAATCTATCTGCAGTAGGCTCCCATTTGAATAGATGGCCGCCATTAGCTTAACAAAGCTCCGCTGGATACGATTGGCTGGAACATTCGACTGTAAAATAGACAATTCCCGGGAATTCCATCGGGATTCTTTGAATTTGACGCCTTATCGTGCCCATACATTGACGTAATTTTGATAATTATAGTCAGCACGTTCCACTTGGTTGGAAGATTGCGGGATGAAGTCGTTAAAATATGCGAATATATTGTGCATTTTGTGCGATTTGGTGCCGATTAGTATTTCACATTTTTAGGTCAACTCACAACACCAAATCGTCAAAATGACCTCACCAAGGTTTAACACGCCTGGCCGACAGATGCCTATACCCCCGATAAAGACATCACTCTGGCAGAGAGCCAAACACACAGCTTCTCCGGCAGCTGGAGCCCATTGAGCGCCACCGCTATTAAACCTGGCCCCAGAGCCGTCGTAAACTTCCTCGGGCTTACTCGTTCAGACGCGTCCACTTCGCTCGACAATGGACTTCTCACCTGCTCAGCAGTCCACGGCGAGCCACACCAGGCCGTATTGTGCTTAGAAGAGCACAAAAGTGCGTGGTTAGACGGTACGTGCGATTCACGCGCAAAAAAAAATGAATGGGGTATAAGTTCAAAGGTCGAGGTATGGGCTTAAGATATAGTCAAACAATAGGTTGGGCTAGAATAATTATAAATAGACTACAGCAAAAAACACGTGAGAAAATGTTTATCCGTTAAAAACGGATACGGATATCGCACAGCATACCGGAAGCTTTGTCACTTCAGTAAGCGAAAATACACAACATTTAAAAACTGGCATCATTCTTTGTAACGGTTCACTGTGACTATACTGCTAGCAAACCCACAGACATTTCCCTCTCATACAGTCCTGAACGTCTCATATGACAAATGACACATTCTCCAAACACCAACAACAGCCTGCTTCGATCATTCGATGCGTCAACAAATTTACACGTTTCGGGTTCCCCTGAATTGGGAAGCCCCCCCCCCCCCTCCAGACACCAAACAGAGCCAAACGTATGATCAGCCCTCGCTCAGTACCTTTCTTCTCACTTCACTTGGCATTATTTTCCTTACATGGCATCACAGAACGAATCGTCTCCATTCGTCGTCTCCAAAACGTTGTCTTTCTATCAATCCAGGCCGTTACAAGAACCTTTACATCGTACAAAACGGCCACAGTATCAAGACAACACCATGGAGAAAGCGTCCGTTGTCCCTCCCTCTCCCACCTCCCTCCCTCTCCCCACCTCCCCGCCTCTCCCCACCGCCACCTCCACCGTCGTCGCCCCAACTTTCCCACCACGGACCGTATTCAGCGTGCCCCCAATTTGCATTCACAGTGTCTGTGTTGCGATAAACGCCGTGCGAAAGCATCAGCGGCGGCGGGAGGGGGGAGGGGGAGGGGGGAGGGGGTGTGGTGGACATTCACGCCCATCTCCGGCCACCACGTCGCCCCCGGAGACGCGCGCTGACCCGACGGTCAAGCGGCGAGGGTCGGCACTCAGCAAGTTGGCGCGCCACAGAGTTTGGCTCGAAGCCGGCGCCGCGTCATCGCGCTGATCTCCGTTGGCGCCAAAACAGATTTGGCGCGCCACGGGATGCTGTGAGTGAGCCGGGTTTCCGCGGAGCGGGGCAGGTGTAGGGCCAGGTGAGGTCATCGGGGTTCCCCGAAAACAGGGTAACGTGGGGATGACGCAGGGGGGGGGGGGGGAATCAATCGCGAGACGAATCAGCAGGAGTTCCCGGAGGCGTTTTTTTTGTTCAGGTGACATCGCCACCGGTGATGATCTTGGCAAAAGAGTCGCGAGCTATTGGAAATGTTGCTTATGCAGCGTTGGCGAAAGCCATCTCATGCTTTTAACTGTTCAAAATACTGCGCATTTGGTGGTCTATGGCGAACAAGCGCTCGCCAGTTCGTCGAATTTAGTTCCGAGTGTATTCCGTACTGGTCTCTGAAGAATACACACATTTTGTTTACATTTCACAATATATTTGTCATCTTCCTGTCCGTCGCCGGGGAAAGTCCTCGGAGTCGGAGACCAAAACATCCGCCGGTTAAGTGTTAGTTTAAACCACAACAACATCAGGACAAATCACCAACTTCCCCCCAAACTTTCTACCAGCTCGGAATGATACACGAGCCGGCTCGGATGAGACATCGTGCTGAATTTGATATAAGTGCATGGTGAGCAATGACGCACCACTATAAAACGACAAGCGAATCCCATTTAACATTTGAAACGACTCATAAAAGTCATACCTCGATTTAACTTAATAACCGCGATCATTCGAGCTTTCTCCATCCTCGTTTTCGGTAGCAATTTTGTCAATGTAGCTTCGCATCAAAAGAATGCGCATTGACTATTATTCCCCTATGGGATTTGCAGGCTGCTGGCATTCTTTCGATAAAGCAGGAGACTTGACGATTAACGCGGATGGTCAAACAGCCAGGGGTGCCAGATATTCCGGCGTTGATCTCCGAGAGAGCCCATCGGATGTCCGCAGCGACTCATCGCACACATGGTCCGGATTAGAGAAGCAACTTTTCTTACGGATTAGAGATGCAACTTTTCCTTAAAAATGAATTACCGGCACTGCCAGAATGAAAATAGATACCGGCATTCACCGCAGGTTTTGACATATTACCGGGATGCTTACCGGTATATGCAAAGCCTGCACTATAAATCTGAATTCACTATTACCGGTCATTTACCGGCATTGTCAGGCAATACAACGCATGATTACCAGCGGTAATAAAAAATTGAAGACGGTAATCAAATATTACATCTCAAGTCCGGATTCGTGATCCTGTCCAACAATGGACCCACAGTTGGGTCCAGCGGTCCCATCTGACAGGCACAGAGTACAGATACTCCCAATGGGTCTGACGGACCCTCGGGGCCGACTGAGGTCAGGTCACAGGTGGACCCACAAGATGGACAGATAGGTCTCGTGCCTCTCCGGTGGGGACAGCCATGGACTAACCAATATCCGCCAGGTGCAACAAAAACGGACACATCGCGGTTTCGTCGACGCGAATAGTTGGTCGACAGATGAGTTGGTTCTTGATCGATTGCTACAATTAGTGACTATCGATTGGGTACTGTAATTTGCCTATCGATGCCAGCAATGACGATCAATGGTTAATCAATCAAATAGTTAATATCAATATCAATAGTTAATTACCAACTATATTTATCCGAACAATGACTTCCATTATTTCAGTGTCACTCCCCGAAATGAATGCCCAATAATTTGAAAACCTGTTTGTCCAAATAGGTTGAGTTACGCAATGACCGTCGTATAAAATGACTAGCTCGCGAAGATCCGTGCCGACAAGACATTAAATTGTCCCAGTCTTCTGGCACAAGAGCTCAACCACGACTTCAAAGTGCCAATATTGCGCTCGCCGGCTCACCAACGGCAATACTATTGATCCATCCCAAACCTAAGGCTTTTTCTCCCACGGGATGAACTACAGTGAGCACGAATTCGCTACACTGCTCCCCATCTGTCGAACAATTGCCCAATCCAATCCAACCGCACAAAATGCCCAATTTTCCATCTCGCGGCCTTTTTTGGCCGGCATTTTCCACCCCGACACCTCCACATCGATCCAATCACGCGTCGGTACACTAAGGCAGTGGTATTACACCGCCGCCGGTACGGTTCACCTGAACAAAACCGCACCAGTATTAGCCACATCGGTATCCAGGAGTCCGCGCTTGGACTGGAAATCGGCATATTGATTCGTCTCTCACCACCCCGGGAGCCGTCCGGCAGCTGCGATCCGGGCTGTGATGGTGTTTTAATTTGCTAACTTTTGACGCTTTAGTTGGGCGAAACAGGGAGACAGCTGTTAGTGTTGGTGACTTGGGCGTGAAGGTGTCGCGACGCCCAGAGCAAATGGCGATAGGGAGATACAGCAGCGAACGAAACCGCAAAACATTCTGAAATAAAAGGTTATCAAAAATTTAATTGCCTTCATACTGGCAACACTGTCCAACCAATTAACCCTATAAATGCCGCCTCCCCTAGGGCGGCTACACAGGTGTGTTTCTGTGGATCCTGACCTCACGCACACACAGGACAGCGCGCCGTGCGTGACGATCGTCACGATACCTAGCGTGATGACCGTCACGTTACTGTGACGTCACGCGCCAGAGGGTTGGCACGGTGCCAAGTGCTGCCGATCAGGTCACGTGGGAACCATGAGGTGCACGTCCAGTGATACGTACGCTCGTGCTACATGATCGCATCCCTGCTGTTTAGAACGAGACCAAAAAGGGATAATGCATCAAGACAGATTCTGCTATATGTCCACGCAACGGTTTACACTGTTCAAAATTCGACGACGTCAACCAGCGGGCTTTTTCTGCCCCAACTTCCGTGAGTTTTCAAAGGTCTACTAGCGGTTTGTCATGAGCAATTATAACTTCAGCGAGTTTTTATCATTTGAAACACTGTCTCCACGCGCCCTATCATCTCATATCGCCTCTGAACCAGCGCCGTCTCCCCCAGGGCGTGGCATAGCCCCAACGGCCGGCGGACCTTGCCACGTAAAAACCTTCATCCAGTTGACGTTAAGAATAATATGAACTTCTCTAATCCTACCGTAACCCGTTCGCTGCCCGTCTGACCGGTATTCGAATTCAGTGGTTGATGATCGAGAGTGATCCGGGCGGTCAGGGTGATTGTTGGTAATTCGAAGGTAGTTCAAATGCCACTCGTTGATGGAGAGTGGTGGATTTACATGTGGAGGGAACAAACAGAATTTGTGGAGGATGCGATTGATGAAGATAAAACGCTTCCGATGTCAGTATAAAACCTGTCAACGATTGGAATGATCGATTCGTTAGAAACAAGGCATACCATTAGGGTAAGACGATATTCGTGAGGAAAGGGAGGTGCGAAGCTGCTCCACACATCAAGTAACATGTCCAATGATGGGGGGGGGGGGGATACTATCTGGTAAATGGGTGTGGAGAGGACCAATGAAAATATCAGGTTTAGGTCGCGATGGAGGGGGATAACGAAGCAGTGATAATGATAATGCATAAGTAACCTTAGAGGTCGGCGTGTGGCGCTGAAAAAGATGTCGCTGCATTCAAACCGGTTTCCGCCAGACGAAAAACGCATTATGTATGCAGATATGAAAAAACAGATCCAGACAAGGACCAACACTAGGCCACCCCACCACTAGTATTTTTAATACATCCAGTGCATGTTTTTTTTTGTCAGCCGAGGCAAAATCCTCAGAAACGTCTGAACATTCAACAGACCTCGCTCACATCCGCTGTAAGTTCCGACTTCAATCACCCCTCCCCCACACACCCTCCCTCCTCCCCCTCTCCCGCCACCGTCTCCTCCTCCAATAAATCACCCCTCTGCCACCCGCCAGTGCCAGTGCTGTACCGATTACCTCCCCGACAGCTGACGAGATAGGTGCCAGCAAGGAACGCTTAGCACTTCCGCTTCATACGTCAAAACAGACGGCCAGGGTGGTCGGCTGGGAGGTGGGTTGCATCACTATCACGTGGACAGAGGCCCAGAGCCAGGCGGAGTTGGATGACTTTGAGTCAGCGGTGACGTAGGAATGGTCAGGAAGATAGGTGAGGTTTTATAGTCACTCCGATTGATGTACAGCCACGTACAAAACCCTAAGCTGATAAGCTAACCCTAAGTGATGTGGTAGTGTTTCCGTTTAGGAATGCACTCCCCTGTCTTACTTACGTAGTTATCTCGGCTCTTCGTCACTCTGGCTTCATTATTACTTAAAGCTATGACTTTTGTATTTATATGCTCTCAGTGTAGCCATATTTCATAGCGATAGAGCGGAATTTCACCATTTCACCATGCCTACTTTAGCATTGTTAAACACCGTCTTTCCTTCTCCAGAACACGACGCAGCACAACACGACGCAAACCAGTATCACCAAGATCACATCCATCAGACTGGCATCCATCAACCATTCCCCCATATCTCGCATATCCCTGCCATACACGACTAATCGGCCTCGCCATGTTTGCTTCGCGTTCCCGCCGAATTTCACGGCTGACACGTCTCTGACGGGCCCAGGTCGTCTCGGCGTCAGAGGACATCCATCTCCCGTCTCCCAGCCAACGAGCCATACCGAGTCGCCGCCAATTACACACCCCGCGGGGTATCTCCCCATGAAGGTCGATGTGGTTTCAGTAGCGGCTCGGTGTGCCAAAGCTGATCCAGGGCGTGATATCAGGATCATGGGAAGTGGCAGGATCATGGAAGAATCCGATCGAGCATGGCTGGTCACACATCGGATGCGATTCTGGATCCGCGGGGTAGCTTGCCATAACTTGCCGTAAAGATTCGAACCAGCGAGGGTTCAGCGGCGATTTTCAGATCATATACATTACGTCAGAGTCCGTTGGGGGATGGAGGCCCGATCCCGACACAAAAAGTAATAATTCCAACATAGCCACTAGTCAGCTTGCCGTCAAACGCATCAAGATAACCCGGGCGCAAATAACTCATCACCATTCATAAGCCTGCCAAGATCGTAGACCATATGATCCTATAATGGGTGACTGTAGCTGCTCTTTCGCCTGATGTAACCCCTGTTGCATCATGATTGAAAGGCAAGGTGTGGGCAGATGTTGACACCTGGAGGATCTCCAATGCCCAGTCAGAGGCGCCAGAAGTGTGCGGGCCACGTGCCGGCCTCGAAATACCCGGAACACCCAGGCAATAACGGCTGAAAAGTAAATACACCCGCCCAGAATAGGCTTTCCACCGTACAGAATGAGGCTTTTTGTCAGCGCTAAGCTTAAGCTCCCTTGAAGAGCACAGCGGGCTTGGAGGACACCCGTGCTTTGAGCCGGGCTTCGGAGATTACCGTTGATGACGGTTTCGCTCCGACCCGCCACGTCTCGATTTGAATGGCCCCTGCTTGAGGTTCTCTGGAGTCCTTAATCTAGCAGATTGGTGGTTCTGGTTCAAAGCGAAAATAAACAACCAGGTAGTGATCCAATTTCAGGCTCACTTGCTTGAATGGAGGTTGCAGGAACGAACACAATGGTAGCAATCTTAATCGAGCTATTTCTGAAATAATTTTGATTCCAATCCTCTCCTGGTCGCTACTCCTCGCCACAACTATAGCTGCCTTGAGGAAGGAAATTGGGAATGACTTCATCACCACGCTGTGATGATCAGACCGAATGGAAATTTTCATAATTGCAGCATTATTAGAAGAAGGATGCTGCCTACAACACATTTGTGTGTACATTTCTACAGGAGAAGTCTACCATTCAAACACAATTTAATTCTAAAATAGACTGCATTAACTCATCCCCTCCCTCTACCCCTGCAAGCCAGGTACTCAGCCATTAGCGGCTCGCCGCTCTTAGCCCGTTCTTCCAGCCAGCTCAGTCTGCCCCCGCCTGCAGCTGCAGCTCCGACCGCTGCAGCCGCCACGTGCAGCCACGGCTTCGCAGCTGACAAGCGGACTTCTCTCTATCAGCGTCCGGGACACTTACCTGGAAACACAGACGGCAAGGAGGCACATTAGCCCGAGGGTTTACACACCATCGCGACGTCAAACACTTGACGTGCGTCGACGTGGACAGCCAGCGACGCACGTGGGCGGGAGGGTCAATGGGCGGACGGACATACGCACACACACAAACAAAGGCAGACAGCTCCGTCAGGGTGAAGCAAAATTGAAGGTGATAATACAACATGGGGAAGACAGCGGGGTACATTATTCCATACATCTACATAGTATCTTACACATTATATAACATGACACGGCAGAGGCAGCATACACATGTTGACAAAAAGTTATGATACTCTGAACGGCGAAGGCCTCCCGAGCGCCAGCAGCAGGTCAGCCCAAAGCAGCTAGCTCATAAGTGTAGTGAGGGACGGCCTCGGCGAAGGAGGGGGGAGTATATCACGAGGTCGTACTGAGTCCACGGGTCATAACGGGGTCAGAGGTCAGGCGGCGGCATCCATTCCCAGAGAGAAAGTGTTTCCTTACACGCCGCGGTGGGTCAGCCATTTGCGAAGTGAGGACATTTGTGTGAAACGAGGACCGTGAGTGTGTGAAGCGGACATCGCGTATAAAATGAGGACCGCCCGCGAATCCAATCTGCGGAGAAGCGACACCCGGCGCGTGACCCTCGAGCGAGTGACCATACAGACCGCGGTTTGAGAGGTCCTCGACTCGAGGTCCTCGAGGGATTCAGGACCTCTCCAGCGTCGAGCCCAGCATGGCAGCCGCGAGCCGAAATCGCGGGTAGTGAGTGACACTGGATGATAAATGAACGCAAATAAGGTGAAATTGTAAATAGGGCCTAGATTGGACGCGTGACACGCGTACGGAATGAAGGCAAATGGGGGAGAAACTAGGAGTACGGTGCATATTTGTCGGAGTGGACAAACAACCTCCGGGAAGGTAAACAGGGAGAGAATTCCACTCTCGTGTCAGGCGCGTGAGGCACGTGCCGCCAGCTGGCGAGACCCGTGTCATATCCACAAGATGGCAATAGAAAGATGATGAATGCCAGTGGTGACCAGCACCTGTATTTCTAATGATAGCCTACATCCCGCTGCTTAATAAGCATTCCAGTTGAGTGTAATGCACAGGTGTTCGGGACAGTTATTAGAGCATCACTGTTATGAGACCAGTGAGGTAATATGATGACGTAGGAGATGACAGCACTTGAGTCGATGAGTCGCTCAGCAAACTAGATGAAATTGGAGCTCATTTTAAGGTAGATATTCTATCATCACAAAAGCATGAATTGCACTACGCTCCGTATTATTCGATATTTTGAGCATTTGACAGAGAAAATAGTCATCGATGTTAATTTCAAGACTTCGTGTGGAGGTGGGCGCTCATTATCTGCTCGTTTATGTGCCCCATTTAAATACCGTGACATTCTTTCATACAAAAATGTTCATAAAATGTTCCACAGATGTTACAACGGCACACAAACGGCAGACACAGTTCAGCTACGATTTGGCCACGATTCCAGCTCACCATTATATCTCAGTCAACAACTTGTCTGCCAGGTTCCAGCATCACTGGCCGCAGTGGGAAAACTAACGAACACTTCAGTCACGGTAGTACTGGGCGGCGACTGAAGCCGTGACCGTGACCGCGGACTGATTCTGTTTGGTGGTGGAAACCGGCGGAAGTAAGAGGAACAAGTGTGGTGTTGTGTTGCTTCCTTCGATTACTGTTGATTGTTATAACTTATATGATAATGATAAATTATTATCATTATGATAACGTTGCCTTTCATATCAACACCAGTCGGTGACATAGGACTTAATAAGCAAGGTCCTCTCCGCACTCCCCACACGTGAAGTGTGGGGAGTGCGGTGCTTCCAGTGCTAGTAAGCACTGGAATGATGATGCATCGTAAGCTGAATAG
Source organism: Balanus nubilus (assembly GCA_031763405.1). Lineage (NCBI taxonomy): Eukaryota > Metazoa > Arthropoda > Thecostraca > Balanomorpha > Balanidae > Balanus > Balanus nubilus. The sequence goes on from JARFNZ010137294.1 coordinate 16,749, forward strand.
GTGCATGGTTTTACCAGAGTCGTAGATTGTAGTTATGTGCACAATATGCTTTTATTCGCCACTGCCCCGATGTATCTTTTGTTCATTTGACGTGGTTACCGTAAAACCCATGATATGGAGGTGCCTAATAAACTGTCTGTCTGTGAACTCGGACCACCAGCACAGCTGTCCCTTTCGGGCACGTGCCACGACCCCTCCCCCCGCGGGACGCGCCGCCCTCCCCACAGGGTGTCCGCCTTCTACAGCCTCCTCTCACCCCACCAGACATACAGCTGCCCAAAAACACGCCCCCAAACCACCATGAAGCGTCCCTCATTCACCGCCACAACGCTGCCCTGTCCAAACTCACATCCATCAACATCCTGCTGTCCACCCCATCTCATAGCCCGTCATTGCCGGCCTGCGGTAAGCAGCGGACACCTTCCCACCCTGTCTCCCTGTCTCCCGTCTCCCGTCTCCCGTCTCTCGTCTCCTGTTCTCCCCGTCTCCCCAATGTCCGGCAGTTGTGAGCGGTAAATCACAGTTTGGACGGACGCGTGCGGTCAGCAGACCCGTCCGCCCCCTGATCCTGAGGGTTGTCCACCCGCCCCCCCCCCCCTCCCCCGCTCCCTCCCCCCGTCCAGCGAGCGCCAGGTGATCGGAAGTCGGCCAGACATCGGTCCCACATCAATCATGGCCGCTTCCCTTTCGGGGTACCATCCGGTCACCCCTTCTGCCGGCGCGGCGGTGCGTAGTGCTATAGCCATGGGCCCACGGCGCTTCGTAGAACTAACCCAGGTGTGCGCTTACCCAAGTGACTACTCGGGTGATAACTGCTGCTAAGGTGAGCAGTAGGCGTGAAATGGGGGAATTAAAGCGACTTTGATGGCGATTGACGGCCGTTGAATGGGTTGTTACGGTAAAAGCCAAGATATTGAAAAGTGAAACACACTCGCCTGAGGATATCGGCGGAGCACATCGGCGCCGTAACTGCCATTTATTGAAATTGTTTGCATTTATTCGGTGCGTCAACCAAACAATAGTTAATTGTCACGGAATGAAGGAATTATATATGGAGCAGATCATTCCCAGCATGGTACGACCAAACTCCATGAATAACGTTGCGTCTAGTGGCCAATTTAGAAAACAAAAAAGTGAACTTCCACGAGCTGTGCCAAGGTCAGGTCTAAAACGGCATGATTTATAACGATTCGAATTAGCGCCATATCATTTTTAACATCATAAATATGCGCATAGCTAATTCTGCCCAGTATCCCCGATTCGTTGCACATTGGATACGGCCGAGAGAACAACGCATAATGTAACACGGCGTATGACATAAAACGGCGTGAAAGGACGGCCCGTCGCGACCACTTCCGGTCTTCGAAATTCCAGCGCAAGTACCACCCTTTCGGTTTCTCAAAGTCCGCCAAATACTTCCAGAGAGCATCGCAACACACTACCTCCGTCCGTTGCAGATTTCTGCAAGACGCCGGACCTCGCCGCGACCCCAGCGCCACCTATAGCGACATTGCATGGCGGCCTCTTGCAACATCGTCTTGAGTGGCAGACGGTGGCGCCACCCCCGCGTCCAACCAACGATTGGACATTATTCTGCCGACACAGTACCCAATAAATCGAGTTGCGTACGACGCATCGGCCGCCTGTTTACGCAAGCAGACCACATGCGTTGCGCTGTAGGAGGGATGCGGCAAGTTTCGTAAGCGTGTTGGGTGTTTGGCTAGCCGTTCGTAGAAGTTCTGAATAATTCAAGCCGACGGAGAGCAAAGAAAAATAGTTGGAGCGACGTAAGAATAAATTCGTGAAGATGAGTTGTACTGAAATGAGGTCTAAAGAGAAGGTGTCCCATAATAGAAAGAATATCTTTGTGATAATCACTTTCTACTAACATCAAACTGAACGTCGACTGCCAGCCGCATCCAGCCGAAAATCCAATAAGTAGAGGGGTACACTTCCCTCCCCCTCCCCCCCCCCCCCCACTCTTGTAGCGGGGCCCATGCACTCGAACCACCAAAACCCACAAGCCACACACACAAATCACCCCAAGTCAACCCCCCCATGTTGGCCATTCACACAACCCCGCCACCCAAACTCCACTTCTCCCCTTCCACGGCACGTGCCTAGCACTTCCCTTCCTCTCAGTCGTCCCTTCGACACCAGACGCCTCCTCCGCGGGCCCCCCCCCCCCCCCCCCCCCCCCCCCC
>JARFNZ010137295.1:0-10761 GCA_031763405.1 Balanus nubilus
CCCCCCCCCCCCCCCCCCCCCCGACAGTAATAGGGTTAATGGGTACCGGTCAAAAAGCTCCCTCATCAGATTATTCTGTCACTAAGCACTGCGTCTCCATTATGAAACGTCCGACATATGATGTATTTAAGCTTATAAGCATGGCCTGGTGTGCGTTGACCGTGTTCGATATGCTGGGTTATGACGCCGTCCATCTGACGCATGACATGGTACGAGTCTGTAAATGTCTGCCGACGCAGCTCAGGTCACAGGGTGGCATTACAACCGAATAACATGCTCAGGCTGCTGCTGCTGCAGTAACCCATGCTTGCGATGGCTACCAAAGAACGTTGGAACTTGAAAGTACCGTAAATTGGGATGAAGTGATACACTTGGTTGCTTTAAGGACCGATGTATGATTATACCAGCAATCATTAGACTCAAGTTGTTTTGCTTTTATGACAGAGTTGAGTTGCTTGAAGCGAATGAAAAATTTATGTTTTGTGCAAAATTTGTATTATTATTTTGCATTAGATTTTGTCCCAAAATTGGTTTGGGCGGGTACATACAATCATCCCGAATTAGTGTTTACCCATCGTCAGTGTAGATCGGGACGGAAGGGGCTTCATCACCTAACTTTTGTAACCAACTTTTACATTTGCCATCCGATTGCATCTGAAACAAACCGACATGAAAAGAAATCCGAGATATACAAGTTGTTGGTACTGCCATGTTTCGCTGAAAGTTTAAAATACATTAGTCAATCACTGTGGCTGTGGCACAACTGCAAACTTTTCGGAGGTGGGGTCACGTGACCTGGACTGGTGACCTGATCTGAGCTGATCTGGGGTCAAATTTTTACACAATATCTGCAATTGATGTCTAAATAGGAGCGTCAATTTTGGAGGTGCTAAGCGTCGCCGTTTTTCCGCTATCGACAAAATCCTGAAAGAGGGGACAGAAATCAACACTCATCAGTGCATAATTCCCCCTAATAACCCCCCTAAATAATAACTTGGGAGTGAACAAACTATCTTCCGAAATCAAGAATGTGAGTGGAAAATAAATCCCGTCGGTGTGTTATTTATGGGGTAGCGGCTTCCTCTCATTACAAACAACACGTTCGTTTTTAATTGTAGCTCCATCTAATATAGGAAGTGGAGGGGCACGGTGATGTGTCGACTCACGCCATTCAGCCGGTCATATGAGGCGGGCTGTTCAGACAGTGTGGTTAGCATGACGGTGTGGTAATCATGGTCAGAGGTGATCGCTGTTGTGTCAACTCACGTCTGCCAGCCGGTCAAATGAGGTGCACAGTTCGTTTGGCACTATGGTCATCATGATCAGAGGTGATCGCAGTTGTGTCAACTCACGTCTGCCAGCCGGTCGAATGAGGCGAACAGTTCGTTCAGCATGTGAACGAGATCGTAGGCCGAGTAGGTGGACGATATGGCTGTGAATCCCACGATGTCAGCAAACAGAATACTGTCGGAACACAGACAGACACGAGCGAGTTAGTGATGAATAGAATAGTGCCAAAAAACAACAGACAGACACATACAGAGATGAAGATAGTACTGCCAAAACACAGACATATATATATAGTTGTTGTTTGCCGGATTCCACCGGTAGTATATTCAACCACGAACATTTGTTTACGCATAGTGTTAGTGAGGAACAAATACTGCTAAATAGGGGTAAAGTTTCGTATTACCTTGTAGGGGCTTTGGCATCCTCGGCTTTGCCCCACTCCACTTTGGCTTGAGCCCCCCCCCCCCCCACACACACAACTTTTGACGTTAAAATGGGTAAAATCCTCAACTTGGCGAGGATCTGGTTTTGACGTTATGGTGCTGTTGCTCTTCGTCCACGATGTCACGAAAACTGAAGAGCTCTTGTCAGGCCGGTCGAATTCTTGGGGCTTGTCTTTTAACATGCATGTCATCACTCATTGTGCGAACTAACTCTGAGGGTCGGAACAGAGTGTTCTGCAAAGTCATGCTGAGGTGCAGACATGCACGGTGGGCATTTGGTCCCAACAGCCATTATTCCTTCGGAACCTCGAACATTAGCGGATCTAAAAGAAGTTGTTTGCGCAAGACCTCATTGGTTGGTTGTTTTACCTGGTTAGGACACAAATGACCATTTCAACGCTAGGAGCTTTCCAGACTAAAATCTGAGGATCTGTAAACTGTAAAGGGATTCAGATATCGGTGGAGCCGTGGCTCTACAATATCAATAGGAATCGCTTCCCGTGTCCTCGAGCGAACGCGTTGTGTTGCTCATCGCGGCAGTCGTGGCCGAGTGGTTAAGGCGTCAGACTCGAAATCTGATGGGGTCTCCCCGCACAGGTTCGAATCCTGTCGGCTGCGAACGTTATTGGTGCCGACTCAACATCGCAGGTGGACGGGGCGCCAAATACGCAGCAAATGGAGGGTGTGCTGAATCTGCCCATTCACAACAGTCTGTGCCACCAACCACCGCGCCATCCTGCAGATAAACTGCTGGCTAGTCGCGTACTTCAGGGCCATCTGTACGCCTTCGGGGTCATCGGATATCAGTAGTAGATCAAGGGGCTGTACCCCGTCATCGCCCATCCGCACCACCCCTATCGCCCCCTTGTTTCTCACCGCCCCTATCGCCCCCTTGTTTCTCACCTTGGCGGTGAGGCTGTTGCACTGCTCGCTCTTGAAGAGGGCGGCGACCGACTCCGGCACGGCCGGCGGCACCAACAGTGTGTTAACGGCCCGCTCGGCCTCGTCAAAGTTCTCCTCCACCTCGGGGACACCTTCCGTCGTCCTCAGACGGACTGGAGGACGGGCGGGGCCGGTCAGGGGGGGACAGAGGGAAACGGGGGCGGGGCGGGAAGTCATGTCATAACGCAAAGGGTCGCACTGACCTAGAAACACACAGCAAGACACTGGCCAAAATGGGATAGCAGCTCAGAACTTCACTAAAAAAAACGTGTGACAGCAATGGATCCAGACACCAGCTCAAGCACAGGTAGCTGTCATGTTTTGATATACACGTTACCACACTTCCATATAGGCACCTGCAACGCGGGACGATATCCAAACTTAAGCATCCATGCCACCGAATCCAACACCCGATTGCCCACCCCGACGCCGACGCCACCTACACTGCTGGAGCGTCTCCTTGAACTGTTTCTTCTCCCGGTAGCCGGTGGGCGGCGCCCCGCCGTGCTCGTCCCGCCAGCGTCGGAGTGCGGCGGACAGCAGCACCAGGTAGGGCGTGTGGCCGTGAGCGTGTCGCTCCATGGTGGAGAGGTCCTGCGCCCCACAGAAGGCGGCCAGCGCAGGGAACGGCCGCAGCAGGCGCAGGTCGGCCACCACACTGTCGGGGTCCGGCTGGGACTCGATGACCAGGTGTTCCCGCACCTGGGGGACATAAGGAGGGGGGGGGGGGGGTGGAATAGACATTAGTAAGATTCACTCTAGAACTGATCGGGATGGAGTATTAGGACACGAGAATGTCACACAAGGAGACAGACTGGGACGAACACAGGTGGGCATCGTCGACATGGAAGGCCCTCATAAGGCGCTGCAGGAGACTGGGGCAGCGAAGTCTGGATGTGATCGTCTCTCACACACAGGGAGATGAGGAAAGAAGCGTCGACACAGTGGTGTGCGATGGAGACAAGTGGCCCAAGGGTAATGCGAGAATGACACCCTGTGAAACGTTACATAAACATGAGGAATTTCAAACATACCAGTTACGAAACCGGGGGATGAGACCTTACCGTCGCCATGCCATTTACGTTCCGTAATAGACGACCACGTTGGTGTTCTCTGAAACTGCTCACACCAAAGTAAAAGATTGTGCCTTTGTCTGGTTGGGTGACATACAGATTGACATATTCGCTCGCAGGAAAAGGAGCTAAGGAACACATCATTGTGTGATAGACTTTGAGATGGAATAACTGAATAAAATTTCTGTACATATTTTGGAGTTAACAAGCCTTCGTTGAACAGCAAACCGATGGAAAGCCCGCGTCTTCCGGGGTGATTTGCATGTGGAATTCCAAAGCCGCACCTCACCTCACCCTCACCCTCACCAGTCACCACCTACCGCACCTCAACCTAAAGGAGTGCAAGACGGAACACTCCCAAATGAACGTCGTGCGCCCACAACGCATTCACACTATAGCAATGTGCTGAGCGGATGGCGTAGCTTCTATTCCGCCACACTTCCCTGCATCGTCACATCACACATGCATGCGCCCCAATTCAGAGCACCGCCGCCTTCTCAAAACACCGCCGGCAGACATGCATTGCGCCAGCTCACTCCCGACACGTAAAACACCATTTTCCTGGCCCGTCACCGCCGCAGACGATCCTTATTCGTCAGCAAATAACGGACTCTCTCAGACGCCGCCTCAGACACCGACCGGCGCGGCGAGTCAAGCAAGGTCGGCTGTCCGCGCCCCGCTCACGGCGTTAGTTCCCGGCCCCGCCCACAGGTGTCAGGTCGGACGCTTCCACCCACCTGCAGTCGGATGCTGCCCACCAGGCCATAGCTGCGGCACACCAGCAGCGGGATGTTGTGAGACCACAGCAGCTCCGACAGACGCGACAGACACCTGTGGAGAACACCGGGCACGGCGGAGAGCCAATCAGCTGCGAGATCACAGTACTCGACACGTCCGAAACACATTATTCCAGTGTTGTCCCCACCTTCCCAACGACAGGACACAGAGGTTAAGTGAATTCACACATCGGCTTCCCGACGCCCCACCCATGCCAGCCCCACCCTGTCATCCTTGTGTTACTAATGTATCAACGAGGTGATCACGTATCCTTGAGGTACACTCCTCTTCCACGCCCGGCTCACGAGTTGATCCAGCCCCACCCCTCATCCTTGAATCTCTCAAGCGTCGGCGAGGTCGATGGGCCTCTCACTCCACCCGTCCTTTGTGCCCCTCTCACATGCTGGTGAGCTCTATGCCTGCAGCTCTCGTCCCATCCACCCGCCTCACCCACGCGTTGTTCCGCCCAGGGTTGTGCTCCATGACGTAACTGACTCAAGTTATCCCCATCTTGTGTGTAGCCCCTCGCGGTGCGGGCACAGTGCCAGCACAGTGCCGAGCGCTGCTGGTAAGAGGTGCTAGACCCTAGAGGAGGAGGCTAGAGGAGGTAGGAGCCATCGGTCTTCAAACCTTGTCTGTAACTAACCTTACATCTCCACTAACCCATTCCCGGCCCTTCGCATTCCTTGCCATCAGCTGTGAGGTGAGGAGCTTCCCACAAAACGGGAGTAACTCGAGTCGTCTGGCAGCGGAGTCGATCACAGTTCTGCCCCCCCCCCCCCCCCAGTACTGACGTGTCGGTGAGGTCGGTGGCCAGCACGGCGCCGAAGGCCAGCAGCCGGTCGGGCTCGGTGTCCAGCAGCCGGTCCAGCGGCTGTTCGATGTGCTGGCCGCGCACGTCCGGGTTCAGCTCCAACAGCAGACGGCAGGCGGCCCGGCCGCGACTCTCGCCGGAACAGTCAGGCGGCAGGAAGAAACTGGCATGGTGAGGACATGGTCAGAGACTGACACAGGTGAGGACATGGTCAGAGACTGACACAGGTGAGGACATGGTCAGAGACTGACATGGGTGAGGACATGGTCAGAGACTGACACAGGTGAGGACATGGTCAGAGACTGACATGGACGAGGACATGGCCAGAGACTGGCAGTAAGTGACAGCAGGGCCAGGGTATCTTGGTGGTGTTGATGTCTACACAAATTTTGGAGCCTGCTTTAGTAACTGATTGACTTCAGAGCCTATTTTGGCAAAATGTTGTCCTCTGAAAGGATAGTAGTCGCATCTACAGAGCAGGCTGAAAATTTACCAGCTTTATATCTCAGTAGGTATCTAATGTTTTGACATAACTCAATTTACATTTGAAGCTTCAAAGGCAAGGGAAATATGAATTATTGCTATGAGTCAAGATGTAAACTGTCTATAAAGATGTCCTAATCATCCATTACAAAAGAAAATGTCCATGTCATAAACTCAGGCACATCCATGATCCATCACTGTACCCACTTATTGCCAATGTCCTCAGCAGTGGCTGTCTTGCTGTCTACAATGGTGAAGGAGCCCAGACCGGCCAGCACCAGAGACTTTAAGGATTCCGTGCCTGTGGCTGTGGCATTGATGAGGCAGACAGAGGCTGTTTCTAGAGCAGCCTGTCCATGGTCTCCCCACAACCTGCAAACATGCATTGATCACTTCAGAGTTCAGACAACTGATGTGATGGCTGGAAAGACTGGATCAAAATTAAACACTGGAATGGTCTTTGGTGCAAATGATGTGTAATATCCATTTACAACTTATTATAGAACAATCCATAATTTTTACAAACAAACTTAGCCTGGATGTTCTTGAGCTTATTTTTTAATCATACTTCAAATTCCAAGCAAAGTTTGTTGCACAGGCCCTGTCCCCAACATCTGATTACTTAATTTCAGTCACTTACAGAAATTAGAGGCAAAATTATGACACCCAACAATGACTGATGACACCATGCCAAGCTCACTGGCTCTATCCAACCTTTAACAAGGTCACTGCAACTAGCTGCAGGTTATCCTGCCCAGAGCAAATCATGAGTGCAGATGGCTTGAGTTCACATTGTTAAAGCAAGCCTCTCATAGATTATAACTTGTAAGTCCAGTAGCCTCATGACTGAGCTACAAAGGTGGGTTGATGCTGGCCATGATGGTCCATGATGCTGATTAGCCTCGCCTTTCCTCAGCTCTCAATCCTTCCACCCATTATAAGGCAATCAATGCCAGGCTGTAGCTAGGTCAACAGCAGTATAGTACAAATAAGTAGCAGCCAAGTATGGAGAACTCAAAAGAGTCTTAGCTCAAAGGTGAGCAGTTAAGTAACCAGCAAAGTGCAAGACCTAAATACAGGGTCAGAGTGGGATAACACTACATCAATGTAATATGTTTTTGGTCTGACAGAAAATGATGAATAGATGATGATAGCCAGGGTTTCCATATAATAAAAAATACTCATCCCTGACACCTGACTTTTATTTTTAACATCAGCAAAGCAGATATAATAATCAGTTACTTCTGACCTTAAACCATTAAAAAAGCTTGTTGCACTCTAACTTGCTGGCAGTGCAGATGCAAGAACTATTTGTTTTGTCCTTGACCTGTCCAATAAAGGCTGTCTTCTTGTACACTATGTCTTTGGAATGGTGAGGATGAGAAAGGATAAATCAAAGCTTAAAGAGATGGGCAGCTTTGGGGGTTAAAGTTGCTAAATTTGTACCTTATCATTTGGGTTCACAGCAGTTAAACTGTTATGTTTGTTTGTAAATTAGGATTTTAGGGTGTGCCACCTCCTAAGGTCAATTTCTACCCATTTTGATTTATGTTTTGTCAACTACCTATGTACCCACTTAAGGATTTGATGTAAGTACCTACCTACTTAATTTGGCCACAGGGTCATTTTCTATGCTACCATGGAATATCAAGAAGAGGAAGAAATTGTATGTGATAAGCTATCTTCAGTATTAGGGCAGCTTATCCTAACTGCACTCAAAACAGGTGCATTCACTGATCTTACTACAAAAAAAAGTTATCATACAGCCTCACAGCTCAGGACCCTTTGATAGCAACTGCACTCTGCAGTGCAAAACATGGATCTTATAGAATTATTGCTAAAGGATGCAATACATTCCAATGATTAACTATTGGCAGCTTTATGGGCTTGTCCCAGAGCACTCATCCGGATTAGGTTAAGGCTCTTTTTTCTCAACTGGTCATTCCCGCGCCTCAACTAAAATCGGTTGAGCATTCACCAGCCTCATCCAGATTAGCAAAACCTCAACTGCTTGGCGAGCAGTTGAGTTTGGTGGAGGAAAGTTCACTTTATTTGTTGACAGTTCTGGCGCACTGTCATGGATCAGTGGCGCACTACCAATGCTGTTTACATTGGAATTCTCCACTATGCATTCCCGTGCTCCACTGGATTAAACCTCAACCAACTGGGTGAAATCTTATTCCGGATGAGGGTGCTGGAAAAGGCCCTATGATACAGCTACCACAAACCAAAAGAAACCCAACCAGACTAACCTTAGCTGACGATCATACTTCTTGTTTTTCTCTGAAATATCTGGAGATTTCGGATTCGATGCAGGTGAGGCAGACATAGCAATCACCCAGAAGAAAATAACTTGAACTGGTTATGTCTGGAATAAATAGTTTTGTTCCAATCGCAATACGCGTTAGACTACCGCCAACGCCATCCAAAACACCGGTTGCAACAAAACTTCCTCCGCCAGTAATCGTCACAACCACTCAGCATGTGTATTCGAAATTAAAGGCATTTTTTCTAAGGACCAAAAACCCTTCACCATTTAGTGTGGCGCCCGCGGCGCGCTGCTGGAAGGGGTGTTTGAACACCAATGTCCATTATTTTTTAATAGCGAAAAACGGAAGCGCTCAGCGTCGCCGTTTTTTGCATAACTTATCCCACATCTTTCCCGTACTTCCAATAAAATTTTGACCACAGGTCACCTCAGGTCAGGTCACCAGGTCCAAGGGCGTACGCAATGAGGTACATACCTATACCCTGGACACCCGCGGGTAGGTACTGCCTTGAGCTCACGGGCCCATTTTGTCCTTCGTCTAGAAGGCCCTAGGTCGGCTTCAGAGGGACCTTTGTCGGCCTGGAGAGCCCTGTCGGACAGTGAAGCCCTCTGCTAGCCTGAGAGGCGCCTCTTTTGGTGTAAGCGTGCCCTCTGACGCCCTGAGCGAGCCCTTCGTCGACCTGAGAGCACTCTGTCGGCCTGAGAGAGCCCTCCGTCGGCTTCCGAGGTCCTTCTGTCGTCCTGAGGTCTTCTCTCGGTCTAAGAGGGCACTCTGTCGGCTTGAGAGTGCCCACCGAAAGTTTAAGAGGGTCTTCCGTCGGATTCAGAGTTCCTTTCTTCGATGTGCGACAAGACAGCGACGCATTCGTATTCGAATTCAGCGACGAGTTTCGATTTAGTCCAAAATCGCCATATATGTCAATCTCGCCATGATAGGAACGAATCTGCAACTCGTTTTTCGATACATGACCTTGTTTGACCGCTAGAGGTCATCAAAGTTCAGAAAATAGTTTACCCTCTAAAATCTGTATTTATTTACCGATTTGAGAAAAAAACGCCTTAATGTTTCTCACCGTGCCGGCAAACCGCACTTCCGAGGAACTTGGATTTAAGCTCAAACGTCAATGTCAAGGTCATTTTGAAAAACGGTGTACATCTAACATCTGTATTTATTGACCGATTCTGGAAAAAAAACAATCACCAAAGCGTTTCTTACCGTGCCGAAAAACCGCACTTCCGAGGAATTTCGGTTTAAAGGTCAAAGGTCAAGGTCAACGTCATTTTGAAAAACGGTGTAACCTCTAAAATCTGTATCTATTGACCGATTCGGGAAAAACAAACACCATAGCGTTTCTTACCGTGCCGGAAAAACCGCACCTTCGAGGAATTTGGCTTGAAGGTCATAGAAAGGTCAAAGGTCACAGTGAACGTCATTTTAAAAATGGTATACCCTCTAAAATCTGTATTTATTGACCGATTTGAGAAAAACAAACGTCATAATGTTCCTCACCATAATGTTTGTTTCAAGGTCAAAGGTCAACGTCAAGATTTTAGAGGGTACACCGTTTTTCAAATGTCCTTGACCTTGACCTTTGACCTTGAAACCGAATGTCTCGGAGGTGCGGTTTGTTGGCACTGTAAGAAACGCTATGGTGTCTGTTTTTCCAGGATCGGTCGATAAATAAATATTTTAGAGGGTACATCGTTTTTTTCAAAATGACCTTCACCTTGACCTTTGACCTTGAATCCAAATTCATCGGAGGTGCGGGTTGCTGGCAAGGTAAAAACATTATGGCGTTTTTGTTTAAATCGGTCAATAAATAAAGATTTTAGAGGGTACACCGTTTTTAAAAATGACCTTAACCTTGACCTTTGACATCGAAACCGAATTCCTCGGAGGTGCGGTTTGTCGGCACGGTAAGAAACGCTATAGTGTTTATTTTTCAAGAATAGGCCAATAAATACATATTTTAGAGGGTACGCCGTTTTCTGAACTTTGATGACCTCTAGAGGTCAAACTAGGTCATGTATCGAAAAACGAGTTGCAGATTTGTTCATGTCATGGCAAGATTGACATGTATTGATTCTTCGTCCTAAAAGAGCCCTCGTGGCAGTCGGGAGGACCCTCTATCGACCTTTCTACGTGAGAGGGTCTTCGTTCAGCAGTGAAATCGAATTAGGGAAGTCAACGATTTGTGATCGTGGGCCAATGCTTATGCCAGTGCCCATCGTACCGACCACGGGTACCACCTTGACGAAATACACCCTTGACCAGGTCAGGTCTAGTGACCCCACCTCCAGGGGTGGTTCTCCCGTGTAGGCAAGGTAGGCAATGCCTACGTAGTTCGTTACCGCTCTTGCCATACTAATATTTACCATCCGTTTGTTTATTTATATTTTTATTAAGAATTTGATTTTCCGCCCTTCGGAATGGTTCTAATTTGTAGGAAATTTTCCAAAATTTCCAAAGAAAGCATCTTTGAAACCATACAATAAACGCAAGTGGATGAAAACCACTGCCAAACCTAAGCTTGCCTACCTCGTCCTACTAGATATTGACTACCAGCCCATGTTAAAGCTATTGGGCCATATAGTAGAAAATGTTTGAAAGGTAGGCAAATCAACTAGAAAATACCTTTCAGGTCATCTTTTCATGGTGTGTTAACTTAA
>JARFNZ010137306.1:0-10761 GCA_031763405.1 Balanus nubilus
AGAGATATGTCCATTAGGGCTACATATGTGAGATCAAAGGCGACCAAAGCGGCATGATATAGCACGTACTTTATGCAATATTATATGCATTTTATTGTACATTGTTTGTTCAACGAGAAAGATCTCGTTATATGGTGAGTCGAATGATTTTTTTCTTCAAAATCGTCTGAGCAGATCTCGAGATCTCTGGGTGGCAGAATCTGCCCCCCCCCCTCGCAGGTTAACGTAACTCTAGCAGCCCGCAGAGAATACGATCAAAATACACAAAAGTTGTGTATTCGTTTTCGACGACCTAAACAGGTTCGTTTTATCGGCAAGACGAATAACATGCCTGCAGAGTACACGTCGATGTACTTAAGTAAGACCTGTCTAACGGTCAACCATTTACCATACATTTTTAGAATACACGTGCAAAGAGTTGCCCGCATGTGCATATTTGGCTTTTCTATGTCCTGAAAGGCTGCCAGCTGAGTGGCGGTTGCGGGGGATGATTAGCCTGCCGCGGGCCGTGCCAGTCAGTATCTCCTGGAAATGGCGTGTCCGCACAGCTGACGCAGAGGGAAAAGCTGTAAGTAGTTGTCGTCTCTGACTGGTAACGACCCGAAAATGGGCAGCTTATATCTAAGTTGAAAAGGAAACTTAGGTACTGAGGAGGCAGCTGGTCTCATCACTAGCCATGAATCCCTCAATGCTGAATACACTAGGCAGCTGCTGCCTCACTATCCATATCGATATGGCTCTACATGCGTGAGATCTTCAGTTTAAAGGAGTAGCTGTCACAGTAGGTACATACATCCTTGTGGTTTGTAGCATGGAAGATGTTTAAGGCAATTATAATCCTGTAGTTTTTATTTTTATACTGTATAATGCGGAATTAAACGAGCATTAGGTATAAGAACACAACTAAGCAGATCATCTTTCATTGCTATGCTGGTACTTACATGCACGGACACTGCTGGATGCAATCGTAACAGCGAGCTTCTATTACAGCCGTTAACTGAAAGCTGGGAAAATCGGCCAGATTTTGAAACATAAGTAGGAATATACAAAACGTGGTCTAGCACATGTTTCCCCGTCATTGTGGACCAAGACACTGCTTAGCATGCCTTCTGTTTTCGCTATTTTGTGTGGTGGCTACATATGCAAAAACATGTAAATAATATCCAACGTTCTCAACAATGTGTTCCACAAAAATATTAAAATGCCTTTCTCATACACTTATCCACATTAAAACTTATTAGTTGAGCATGTCTTGTGAACGCGTATGTGGGGAGAGAACGTAAAGTTCTACATTTCAACATAGCTTAGATGTTCTAACCGATACACTGTTGGTACACCGACACGCATGGTTGCTTCTTTTCGCCCGGCAAGTAAGGTAACGATAAAAACGTCTTGATTCATGATTGGTAGACTAGAATGCAGTCATTTACTTTTTACCGATGAGGCCTGCCCCTTTGGTGCCTGTCTTTGGCCTGTCTTTGGTGCCATTTGGATACCAAGCAACAACGTTTGTTGTAAGTCTGTGATTTGAGTAAACGAAGGTGCGCTTAGTCTTGTTTTACATCCAGTTGTTCATTCAGACTAGGTATATTACAGCTAGGTCAGGTTTTCTTCGCCTTCTTATATCGAGTTCACTTCTAATATCACTATCATACAAAAGGTATGTTTTCGTGTTCAACTCCATTTATTTTCCAACTGACATCCGTTAAATTACTTTAATTATAGAAGAAAGCCTAATTGATCTTTCGGCAATGTATATTCAACCATCATTAACGCCAACCACCATGAATTGCTGTCAATTTGTGTCTTGATTGTTAACACTGATGATTCATAATTATATTTTTACAGATTTTAATATCTCTTAATTTGGTTAAACTCTTAACTGATGCCTGAGAACACTTTCAAAGTATAGCGGAGCCAGCGGTTGACATAATTCAAGGCTCTCTGGATTGATGCCGGGCTTGAGTTGTTGGCTGTTGCACAACTGAAATGCTGATATGACTTGCAGCGTTTGACCATGGCAAATGAATAAATATTTTTTTTCGATGCATATCGTGCTCAACTGCGACAGTAAAAGCTTTAACCAGGCCGTGGTATACAGGCGATATAGGTACTAAGTTCCTGCTGGTGGCGATGCCGCGATGGTGTGTGTGGTAGTTAGTTCCTCGGCATTTCCAATCTGTTGTAAGGACCTCAGTTTCAGATTTCCTTAGTCGAGATGAATTGATGAACAGGCATCATTTGTTCATTGCAATAAACAGTGAACTGATATATTTCCACCGTTTTTTATTGTGAGATATTAAGTCAGCACCATTGTTGGGTAAAATGCTCATTTGTCTCCCACTGACACTGATAGGTTCATTATTTTTCGATTTATCTAACGCTCAAGGTTACTACCTCCTAACGATATCAACAGTCACGCAATGTGCGTGCCCAGTGAAAGCACTAACAGCCCGCCGTCATATCTCCTGCCCTGATCAGAACTGTCCCGTCCTGAGCATGAGTCATGAGTACGTTCCTCTGATCTTTTGATCACCAGTGATCAGCTCCAGCCATGTGGTTATGGTCGTTAGTTGTTATAGCTCATCACACTACATCACAACTGATCACAGGTGCATTTAGACCGGAGTCACACACATTCTCACAGCGTGAGTCACACACATATGTTCTCACAGCGCCGCAGCGCGCCACAAACGGGCACCATTTGTGGCGTGTCTCCGAGGCAGCACGGCACCGGCACCTCGTCTCTGGCGACGACTCGGTTTAGTCGCACGGCTCACTTCCCACCGAGCCGTCTCGCCTCTCCCGCAGACGCCGCCCACACGGGTCCGACCAGCTCGCCTCACAGGACCAGAACGCCCCCCGTGCGGGGCCGCGTTCTTGGTCGCGGCTCAATAGCGCTGCACGAGCAGAACCGGCGGCACGTGCGCCGCCTTTCACCGTGCACACCGAACGAAGAGAAAGCTCCCTGCGAGACGGCGGCGGCGGCCGGCGGCCAGCGACCCGCGGAGGCCCAGTCTGATGCAGGCTTCGTCCGGCTGAGCCTAATGCGTAAACATGGCTCTGGGGCCGGCTGATCGAGGGAGCGGCGGATTGTCAGGAGGGAGCGGACAAGGGCGGCCCGAGGCGCTGAACGGCCCAGGAGGGAAGCGGTGGGCCAATCCGCCGGACAAAGCAGGGGCCCAGTAAAAACGGGAATGCTCGTCAGGCTTTGCCGCCGCGGCTTACGCAAGCGGCTAATCGAGGCGATGTATGTGACGCCGGCTGCTTCAGGGTTGTTAATCCACAGAAGCGTGCGTCGCAGATTGACGATATAAAAATGTCGTGGCACGATGGCATTCACACTTTCCTGGTGGGTAACCAGATAAGCGTGACTATTACGATTTCAGTGAAAGACAAAGGTCTTGTTATGAAATGCAGCTGAAATTAGTCAGCACCGGATGTGTTGGCTCCACGGAATAGGGAAGCGGTCTCTAACGATCAGTGATAAACCGAACTACCGCTGCTCGATCCCAGCTGAATCTATTTCTGTCGTATCTACGATTTCATCTGAAGCTCCAACGCGAGGCCGTGATGTCCTCACAGCAAATCATTCTCTCCTTCCACTCCATGCATATTGCTGCATACATTTATAATGCTTCCCGTTGGCAGAGGCACAGATGCGGCGGACCTGTTGGACCTTAGGACACACCGATCCTCGCCGTGCCATAGCTCCAAGGCCTCGCCGGCGATCCTCGGCACGGTGGTCAGACTGATCAGTGATCAGATCAGCTGCGGACCGCGGCAGCAGCCCGTTCGTCCGGCCAGCTGCGCCCCCCGGCGGTGCTCAGAAGGCCACAGCCCCGCCCGAGGATGGGGCGGTGAAACACGCACCCGTCACCCCCACGCCGCCGTCCCCAAGGCTGCCACAGACCCAGTCCCCAAGGCTGCCACAGACCCACAGCTCCTCTCCTCTGCGCCGCTGGCGATCCCTCCGGCGGCGGTGTGGCCCCGCGCCGTGTCCGGCCTTGCTGATGCCGCCCCAGTGATAGCCGGTCTCGATGCTTGTCCGAGAAGGCGGATATTTTGAAACTTCCGCGCAGCAGTTTCAGCAGACAAGGCCGACCGGCCGAGCCGGCGGCGGGGACAGTGCCAGGCCGCCGGATATTGCGATATATGGCCGCAGACGTACAGCCGGAAGTGGTCAAGGCGTCGCAAATTAAAATGTCTCGGTCCCGATGTCGGCCAGAGGGGTGGGGAGGAGGGGGGAACTTTCACTGACCGAGGCGACGGGGCGTGTCAGCGCCGGGGCCTCGACTGGCATTGCGTCTCAGGCGACCACTGGACACCTCCGGCCATTACTGCCGGCCACGGTGGATCACACGGCACTCGGCACACGGCACAAATACGCAACGCCTCGCGGCCAAACTACCACCACTGCGGTGGCGGCGCAGCGGTGGTGTTGGGTTGGGCCTCCGCCGCGGGCCCGGCACGGTTTCTCAACGCGTCAACTGTCCGGCCCGCCCGGGAGGGCCCCTCCCCTCCCCTCCCCCTCCTGCAGGCACATAGGTCACGAGTGGGGTCACAGGGCCACTGTGTGCCAGTCACGGTCACACCGACCCGGCACACAGTCACACCGACCAGACACGCGCCGACTTGGCAGGAGGGAGAGAGGGCAACAACACAAACACCGAGTGGAGCTTATATCGGTGGTGCAATGTAATTCTTAAAAGGCAGTCCACGGGGACTGTTTTGTAATTTTTAAGGAAGTTTGTAAGTAAAATACCATAACATATAACTAGGTACATCCTTTAAGGGTATTTGTCAGAAGTATGACAATCGCTCCAGTAGGTACTGATGTTTCATTTTACACTATTAACTTCATAGACCCTTTGGGTCATTCATTATATGTCATCAAGCTGCAACTTCGGCATAATTTCACATGAGAATGCAGTAGTGGTAAAGCTTCAGGTGGCTCGAGTCTCTGGTCGTAGTTTCCGTGACATTGTTTGGCCAGACAATTTCGTGAGTTGGAAGACTGTTGGCTGCGGTATCTGTGGTTTTCGGAATTGTTATTGCTTACCCAGTGGCCTCTATTTCCAGCCTTAGTGTGCATTGTATACAGAAGACAGGCCAAAATGGTTCAGCCGGCCTGGCTTTCCCGCCGGAGTGTGTCAGTGAAGCCAGCGGTGATATGAACTGGTTCAACGGCAGATGCTGCCAGTTATGATGGCACTGTGCCAAACAGCAGTGGGGCAGATGCCGACATCTGCAGACTGCCAGTTGTGACAGTCACTGTGACAAGCAACAGCAGTGCGGCAGACATCCAGCATCTGCCGACGTTTCACACACCGAGAAACCATCAATTTTGAAAGGTTTTAGTGTCCTGAAGCCATATCGATTTGTCTGATTGATTGTTGTCAATAAAAATGTACGCGAAGAAGCGCTTTCGGAGGTCACGTTGACACCCAATGCTTGCCAGCCTCTGAAGTGTGATTCCATTTGAATACAATAAATACAAATTATGACTGATGCTAAAGAACTGTTGACGCGTCTGCAACCAAGCAAGATCTATCGATTTTTAAGAGCGACACCTGGCACTTAAGCTTGTTTAAGTAAGAATACAGGATATTCCAGCTTGCTGCCTAAAATTATTGATCGATGCACTAATTGTGCGACCCCTTAAAGTTTTGGCTCCTGCAGTATGGGTAAATGGCTGCATGTAATTTCATGATCTGCTAAGTGCTGCGCATACCCATTTTTTTCAGTCAAATTATTGGATAAATCCACCTTAAAAAAAGGACGATCATGAGTAAGCATTATTTTTTTATGGTAAATGATATGCTTTATTATGAATACGCTAGAAGCGCCATGAATTTATTAACAATTATGAACATTTATATAATATTCAGCTGTATGCAGTAGGCATATGAACATGAAACTTGGATAAAGTACTTGTTGTTAAACAAACGCCAGTGTCTTCCTGGACCAGGGAGACTGAACTCACCAATGGGCACTAGAACTAAGTGCTTATTGATTAGTATAGCCGAGTGTGCCAAGGCAATCAACAAGAGAAGGCAACATGATATTTCCGCTCTGAGATTGTGCTGGATCACGCAAGCCAGCAGCCACACGGCCACAGCTCAATATCAGATACCAATGGCCGTTCAAATTACACACATCAAGGTCAGCAATGATTGATAAGGCCAGGGTGTGTTTGTTTTGCTTTAATTGAAGTTTAATGAAGAGTAATTTACGATTGATTCATCGGCCGATCGGTCGGTGGCTGCTGGTATCGGATGGGCAGCATAGATGGCGACAAAACTTGTTTCCTGCTGCAGTCCTCCTGGAGTCTCAGCTTTAGCTGGCTGTCTTCTGCCAACTTTCTTTCTAGCTTAACTTTCTAGCTGGTTGTTGTGTTCTGCCAACCAGTCTCAGCCTCCTCTGAGCACCTCCCATCGCACTGATCAACCCCCAAAGAATCTCAATGGGGCGCTGCTAGAGGTAGGCACAGGGGACTCCAGTTGAGATAGGCACAGGGAACACTTTGTCTCCCCAGGTAACTTTGCCTTTTTTCCAGACGGGCTGGAGCCTGTTGCCGGCATTATGGACGCTGACGAGGCCCGACAAGACGAACATTCCCGCTCGGAATACTTCTTTTCGATGAAGAGAATAAATGTATTCCTCCCTCAGACACTGTTTGTGTAAAATTGTCCGCCCATATTACTCTTGCATATCATGAATACTGGGCGCATCAGCTCACTGTGCCGCATGAATCAGTTGCTGAAGGCTGCCTGTTCTGCCATTTTAGTCGATCAATCACCATTTTATTTACCCTTGCCGCCATGGCTGACATTGCTGCGGATCTGCAGCTTCGCAAGATTATATTTACAACTGACTGTGGCACTCCATGTGGAGTGAAATGACGTGTTACGGTCGCCTTGCTTCATGTGCGATTTTTCCTTGATGAAATCTACGGCTATATCACGGGAACCATGTGCGGTCAAAGAGGCCAGTTGGATGACAGAGAAGCCAGGGGAAGCCCGTCATACTAAGTTCTTTCGAGATTTTCTAATATATCATGCAAGTCACAATATATTTGTTGTCGTGAATCAAAGCTTGGTCAATTCGTTATTGTTCACGGGGTAACCCCGGTCACCATTTCTGAGTCCAGCTCATTTAAGAAAGGCTTGGTATGACCTCTGCACTTACTTAAAGGCGTTAGCATTTCTTATTTGACATGTCTTCCAGAGTTTAAACCTCACTTGCGCCAACAAAAATCGTGCTAAAAAACGTTTTAAAGGGAATGCTTACAAAGTGCAATAGGTTACGTAAAGCTTTCCAGCAGCGTGCATAGTAATTTTCCCCTCCGATATAAATCCCATTCCTCTTCATTGCGGCGGCGCTGCGGGCTGACGAGTTTGGTCATACGAATTAATACGCAGACTTCTTTCAAATCATGCAATACAGAAAATGTGGTAAGGCCAACCATGGCCAAAGTAACTTTGCAGTTTGCACGTAAATAAAGGTGGACATATGAATGAAATGAGGGTAATGTTTTATCGATATAGATGCTCTTAAACTAATATTATTAAATAATCTCCTGATTAGGGCGGTAATGGCTCACGCAGACGGTCATAACTGATTTTAGCACCTGACCTGCACCGACCACTCTTGCCTTAGCTGGATTTGCGTAAGAATTATCCATTCTCCATGAAACGTTTACGAGGTGTTTTGGTATTTCAATTCATTTTAAACAATAAGCGCTGAAGTATTTATCAGGCCAAAAATGTTCCCAATTTTGAAGGAAAAAAAATGTTTTCAGGGTAAATGCGGCCAACCCAGCCGGGGTTTATACAACCGAAAAAGCGCCCGCCGCCACGGACAAACGCCGTCAGTTTAAATAAAAAATGTTTTACTCTACTAAGTCCCAGATGCAATGGATATGGAATTCATTCAGGCAAGACAATTCATATTTGAATCTGAAGCATTCATGGAAGAAACTATAATTTATCACAGGTGTCCCTTGCCCTTTGACTGTTCGGCTGTTTGGCTACCTTTTGAATGGATAACTGTTTTTTTTTGCTTCTATACTTTTTGGCACGAGTACTGTGTAGCGCCTCTCACTTCCGAATCCTGGCCCCTCCGCCTTCTTAGGGCAGATCACTCCTGATCGGGTCGGGTCAGGTCAGGTCAGGTCAGGTCGTCATCGAACCCTATCGGCACCTACCTGGAGCGCCGAGCGCCAGCACACTGATCGCCACAATCACACGCATCTTGTCTCTCGGCCGTTCTCGGTGGTGCACGGTGCACTGGTGCAGAGACAGTAGTGTGTCTTGCTCGCCCGCCACTCCTATATAACCTCGTCCGCGGCCTGGCCCAGCGCGGCGCGGGGCGGGGCGGGAGGGATGGGGGAGGGGCGGGGCGTGGCCTTGGCTGGAACGGAGCGTCGCGGCTCTGAAGAACGGGTGAGGTGTGAAGGGATGAGGGCTGGCGATCGTCGAAACGGGATGGGAGCGGCGGCGGACACGGGCTGGGAACAGGCATCGTTTAACTATGTCCCGGCAATTAACTGACATGACTGCGATATGAGCTGTTATGTTGATTGCTGGTGTCGAGTGAGCGAAGTGCGACACTCCTGTATGCACAGACATTAGTCATATCATCATGGAGAAGTTGATCGTTGTGTTTCTGGGCTTTAATTAACAAAAATAAATTGGATATGCTAAATATAGACGATAATATAAATAAACGTACAACTTTCGGTACCTTATCAATTGAATTGAACGTCTTCTTAGAAAGTTTGGAAAAAAATCGCCAGAGACACTTTCGAAAAATCAAGTTTTAGTGACGTCATGTCAGGCCATTTTCGGTCCAAAATCGACAGAAGTTTAATCGCACATAAAACATCGAGTTTTGAAGCAAAATGCAAAAATAAACCGTGAAAAGAAAGGAAATGACATCCTCTTAATGGTTATCTCGGATTTTTTTTATTTTCCATTTTCGATCCTCAAACTTTAAACAAACAGTATTTTAAATAGCCACAAAATGCAGCATTTTGAAGTTGTTCAAAAAACGGAATACACGTGACAGAACTACATATGAGCAATTGCTGTACGAAATTTCGAATCAATATGTTTATTTTTGATCCCCAAATGACTCTAATATATGTACAATCTGATGACGTCATTTTTCAATTGCGTTTTTGCTGTTCTAGACCACTTACGTAAAAACTAATGACACCATTGGATTCCTTGGGCAAAACTGGTTCAACGTCATGTGCTTTTTATTACCAATAATGAATGTCAAAATTTAACCTTTTTTGACCTTATCTTGGCCAGATCTTAACTTAAAATGGGGTCAAATGGTAAAAAGGTCATAACCATCGACTTCGGCGTTTGAAACAACCCTTAGAACATGTGTCACACGGCTTTTATGTAACTTTTGCACATAGTGACCTTTTGTGATCTGACCTTGATCTTAATCTGTACTTAGTATGAAACTCATACTCTAGCAGTGTCTTTCTCTAATACTTGGAAGTATTTTGTCTGAATTTCAACTCGCTGCTATTGATAGTCTGGTCTCTGCAGCCAATAAATCGAAAAGAGGTGATTTTGACCTTTGACCTGATCTTGACCTTGTCAAGGAAATTTAAAGTGTTCTTAAGGGTTGTTCTCTCGAGAGCTTTCGTTTGCCGCCTCGCGCTTCGCTGCGACCCTTGGTTCTGGAGATACGAGGGGGTAAAATTTACCCCCCAGCGGAGCGCGTTCGGCTAGAGACCCCAGCGGGGCGCGGGTTAGCGAGATGTATCTAAAAGCATACACGTAATTTTCATATTGAAGTCACGTGTCAGGTCAAGGTTAGGTCAAAGGTCAAAACTTTTTCACATTATGGGCTGTAAAGGACCGCACAATCAACAGCCCTGGCCCTTCTCAGCCAAAGTGCATTCAAATGCATGATGAAGGTACCGCATGAGCATTAGTTTCATGCTAAGCACGTATCAAGGTCAACGTGAGGTCACAAAAGGTCACTTTATGCAAAAGGTCTATGTAAGTCATGTGACTCATGTGCTATGGGCTATTTGAGACGTAAAACTCGATTTTGACGATCATTTTACCATCTGAACTCATTTAACTCGCGCCCCGCACTGGGAGGTATATTTTACGCCCCTCTCAGATTTTCGCAATTACTTCAACATGACGTTAGATATTGACGCGAAACATCTTGTACCTTATTTGGCATTAATTTGGCGTCATCATGGAAATTTCGGGAAAATCTATGGAGACGTTTTTGAGAAAATCACGTAAGGAACGTCGTGTCATTCATCCAAAAAACATGATCGTTCATAGAACATCAAGTTTTGAAGCAAATTGTAAACAAAACTTTGAAAAGAAAGGGAATAACATGAATATTGTTAACCCGCGCCGTGCCGGGGGTCGTTTAGACGCCCCCCTTAAGGTTTTTCGGCGATAGAAAAAAACGGTGGCGCGCAGCGACGCCGTTTTTTGCACAAGTGTTTAGACCTCCATTACACACAGTGTGTTAAATTTTTAACGCCAGGTCATTAAAGGTCAGGTCACCAGGTCAGATCACGTGACTCAACCTCAAAACAAGTTTGAAGTTGTGCCACAACCAGAGTTTTGGAATGATCACTTTCAAACTTTAAGGATTACATAAGGGTACAGTTATCTAAAAGTTGTATATTTCGGATTTTGTATATCGGTGACCTAAGGTCAGGTCAATTTCGTGACCTCCCCATTATAAGTCAATGGGGAAAAATTG
>JARFNZ010137317.1:0-10760 GCA_031763405.1 Balanus nubilus
TTGGCGTAGGAACTGGGGGGGGGGGCAGAGGGGGCATGGCACCCCACTTTTCGGCCAAAAATTTCGCTTACATCTTCAATTCTTCTTCAAAGACAAAACGTAAGGCGGCAAACGATTCACCAAGGCGAGAGGATCCTAAATCTGCAAATAAATTTATCACAGGGGGTCATTTTTCCCACAAGGTGAGATCTAAGTTTCACTGCCCCCACCACCTTTCGTGGCGTTCCTACGCCTATGAGATGGACGATTTGCCAACCCCTCCCCCCCCACAACAAAAAAAACACTGCTAGATCCGCTCCTGGTCAGACAGCGATTTAAGTAGGTGAATTTCCCTTCGAAGAAGCAGCAGTGCGATACGGAATCCGACAACGAATACAGATGGACCAAGCTGTCAGCAAAAGAACTTGCAAATTTTTGCAACAGGAAACGAGCAAACGCGGTTTAGCTTCGTTCATGGATATAGGTGGATCGGATTTGACATTCGAGAAGTCGTGGAACCAGTTATGTGTGATGATGGCAGATTTGTACTCGACTCAGATTATTCCGATTGACTCGACTCCGACTCATGGTGCGATTGGATTTTTTTTTTATTCGATGCGATCGGGGATATTTGGAATATTTTGAATTTTCATGCAACAACATCGACGAAATGTTACATCTACCAAATTTCGAAAACTGATTTTAAGTCACTGTGTTATCTCATTTAACTCAATAGGATGAGTCAACTCAACTTTGATTCAGCAAGCGTCCACGTGACTCACTCTGACTCAAGCAATGTGACCCAAACCCCGTTACTCAACTCTGTCTCGGCTCAATCTCACAATTTTCATGACTGACTCGACCACTCTTGAGTCGAGCGCAACCCTGGATGAAAGGCGAGGAAGGTGGCGACGAGAACACGAGGAGTGAAATAATGCAACATTTCATTATCGATACCTAGGATTATTTTCCATTTCGCGGCAACGTCATTCAAAATAACTATGACTAGATAAACTTTCCCATGACAACAGCTCGGTGTTTTTGACCGCTGAACGGCATGTGATTGTTGAAGGCTGGGTGCCGAGGTCAGTACCGATTTTTGTGCATCAGTAAATAAGTGCATCACATGAACGTAGGTATCCAGATGCCATTTCATCGGAGGCAGTGCCATTCGCCATTGTTTGCGAGGACAGTGAAGGGAATACCAGTGGTGATAAAAATTCACACTCAAACGGGTGCGATATTGCATCAAACGTGGTGGCATGTTGATTGTTACAGGACACCGCACGCTGTACCAAATTTCACATGCAAGGCTTTGCTACAATCCCGTTACGTCCGGAGAGAGTAATGACCTCCTGAAAAACCTCTTCTTTCATTAAGTGAGTAAAAGTACATTACCATTCTATTTAAGTGAGTAAAAGCAAATGTAAATTATATTTTTACAAGTTGATTTTTCCCTTTCTTATCGTAATTCCAACCAATTCCTTGTAAATAATATACATTCAAGATCTAACTTCCGGTTAAACGCATGAAACGTCTAGATAAAAACTTAGGCAGGCCATTTTCGAACATTTCGCAATTGTAGCACTATCACGATTCCAGTGTGGTATTATCACCAACCAATGCTTTTATTCTTGCATTCGGTTTAAACTACATGCCACAAATACATAACAGCATTTTTAAACTCTGAAATTGTTACTCTGTATGCAGGAATGACAAAGCTACTAAGCTTTTTGACAGCTCATCATTTCAGCAAACGACCTATGCAGTGAAACTTATAAACCACATCTAAATAGACCACCATTTATTGACAGGCAGTGTCTCAGTGGACCAGACCGGGCCGCGGCGGGCGGGCGGGCTGCCCCGGTCGGCTGTGAGTGTGCTGCACCAGCAGACAGACAGGGTCGGGCAGGGCAGGCGGGGGCGGTTACCGCTGGACAGCGCCGGATCGACCGGTGTCGTCTGCCGCCGGAGGCCGGGGCCGGGGCCGGGGTCGGGTCCGGCGGTCCGGCCCGGGAGCGACGCCTCCCTCCAGTCCTCCCCGCGCCAGGTCCCGGCTGGCCTGCCGTCTGGACCCCGACACGGCGGCCGGTATGGTGCAGTTTATTTTATTTTATTTATTTATTTCACATAATCACCGACGGCATAAACCATTTATGGGTGAAGTCACATGACGGAGAGGCCGCTATAACGGCTTTAGTTCGCTTTTGTAGCATTAACTGCATCGAACATGTTATGTAATAATGAATGATTTAAATACTTAATGACGTAAATATAATAGGAAATAAGTAAAAAAAAAAGACGGAGATCACTTAAACAATATAAGAAAGCCATATTCGAATAATACAATACGTATAACATAATGTTATCTACTTGAAGTCTCAAGACGTCGTTATTTCACGGTAATGTGATCAGAAAAAAGTGGTTAACTGGGCATTTTAGAATACTTTTCAACGGGAAGATCCTGATATCTGATGCGAAAAAAGACTCAAGGCGTCGTATTTTTCCTCGTATTTGTACGCACGACAAATATGGCAAAAAACGTTTCCGCCTACATACGATGCATTATGATGATTTAGAGCTTCATTTTTCTTTACTTGTACTTATCAAAATAGATAAGTTATGAACTTATGAGCTATCATAATTGAAACTAAGTAAAAAAGAAGACGATGCCTATGCGTGCGCTATAGCACAAAAATACAACAATTCATTACAACAAGTGCATTGTTACAACAAGTTCAATACAACAAGTTCATGGTTGTAATAGTGATAACATTTCATCACTTCACACAGCACAAACTATCCGGGGAATACAATCATGAGTGGCTACCATGAGACGAATCATCTGAAACCGCACCACCGCTAAGGTCGGACCGTTTCCATAACGAATAGGGAAGTGTCATCTGATTTCGGTGTTGGGTGCTCCGTCTGCTCACCCGTCCTGGTCGTAGGTGAGTCCCTTGAGCCACTGTTCGACCCCCGGTCCGCTAGCCTCCTTGAGCCGGTCCTCGATCTGCGCCACCGACACGTCCTGGCTGATGACGTCAGTGGCCCGAGAGCTGCCCGCCAGATCGGCCAGGTACAGACGCGTCCTCATGATCACCTCACTCAGCTGCATCTGAGGACAACGGTGATGACGTCAGTAACCTGAGAGCTGGCCGCCAGATGAGCTAGGTACCAACGTGTCCTCATGATCGCCTCACTCAGCTGCATCTGAGGACAACGGTGATGACGTCAATGACCTGAGAGCTGCCCGCCAGATGAGCTAGGTACCAACGCGTCATCATGGTCGCCTCACTCAGCTGCATCCTGGAGTCCACGTATTTAATAACGCCAGTTTCCTGACCCGAGGAATTTTCGCAGATCCTGTGACGTCCGAGCCTGCTCGCGGAGTCACCACAGACCTGCTGACATCGTGACGTCACTATTTCGTCACATCTGGATTCTGGCACGGTGTATCTGCGTGGGCCAGCGGCCAGGAGTGGCGGCGTGTCACATGTCTGCCGTTGACAGCTGTCAGGGAAAGGGAGCGGGTTTGGCTGCCACGGGAGCTGCTCGCTCCAGCTATCTCCCCTCACCCTCAGTTCAGTCACACCCACAGCTTTCGGTCCGCGACCCCGCAAGCACCCGTAGCAATATCAGCATGGCGTTTTGTCAATACATTGAATTATGTGTATTACACCAAAATAGCATCACTTATACATTATGTAGATTATTGTACATTATGTTACATTATGTGTATTACGTCAAACAATTCATGGTAGGTAGGAAAGATGCCTAATTAGCGACCCTTTAGTTTGAAGCGCGCTCGTGCTGATGACTTCCCTTAATCATTTATTGAACGCCGAGGTAGCATATCATTATCAAACCCTTAAAATGCCTTTTAACAAGTTGTAAGTGCGAAGACAGGTTACGTAACACATTACGTAATTGCACCTCAGTTCACCTGATTGCGACCCCTCCCCCATATAGATACACCCTATGTACTTCCAGTGTGGTGTGGCTTTGCGACCTCTTCGGACGCAAATAAGGATATGTAAGCGTTTTAAATTTAAGTCCACATCAAAATGCCTGATACACCTATCCGGCGATAACCGACCGTAAAATGAAACTTTGAGATGAAAAATTAAACACAAAGCAATTTGTTTTGGTTAAGACATTTTGCATTGGATAAAACGTCGTCCCTATAAAGTACGCGAACGACGTAAGAAAAAATATTTTAACACGGCTGGAGTGCTTTACCATTGCAATCACCAAATAGAAAAAGACCGTTATTGGCGAAACACAGGTGACCAACTTTTTGAAGCAGGATTTCGAACTATAATTGGTCTCAATTTTTGTGTACGGTGGGGGTCGCAAAAGGGGAGGGGTCGCCAATAGGATACTTTCCCCTATTGTTACTGATTGATGATGATAATTCAAATAGAAAATAAAGAAAGCTCAGTTCCTCGAAAAAACGAATATTTTATTACATCGTGGAAAATATTGTATTACATCGGGGAGAATAAAACAATCATTATGTATGATAAACCGATATAAAATTATAAGATGAAAGTGTCAATCACGGTAAATAAACCGACGGAAATAATTTTTCACCTTACAGGTTTTCACATCGTTGATACAGCTTTTGATAACACATTTGCAATTAGAAGGTCGCACCTAATCAGGTGTTATGAACACCACGAAATACATATATTTAACGGAAATGCGGTGAATCCTCAGTCCTGTATGCATTTCGTTCCGTGCGCTTTGGTATGCACATTGCACAATGCACAGGGAGCATCATGACCGACTCAAGGACAGATACGACTGCCGACCATGCATTCGACTTTCGCGGAGCGCGCCCTCCATTTTCCTGCTTCTGTTTTCCGTGTTTGACTGAGCCGAAGCCGGGACTTGAGTTTGACTGAGCCGAAGCCGGGACTGGAGTTCACAATGCCCCCCGAGCGCAGCAGGCTGTCATCATATATCGGTAATACGTCGTTCGGGCAATACGTCGTCCAGGCGGCGGCCTCCACCACTGTCCTTGCGCTCGGATCGTCGGTTAGTGAGAGTGACCAGGTCCGTACTGGGAATACCAGATGCCCGGGTGATGCCCGGCTGGCATGGTTGGGATGCCGACACGCCGAGCTGCGGTCTAATATAAAACACGCAGGATCGTCGCATGTAATGGAGCTGCGGGTACAAGAGCGCTTACGCGACGCTATGGACGAGATGAAGTGGTGTAGTCGGGAACTGGTGATGGACTCCAGGGTCCTAGAAAATAGCATTGGCCTTATGCTTTTTCCAAAGTTTGGTAAGGAGTACCTATGTCATCCTGAAGTACGTGTTATTTGGCTTACTTGAAGTCAAAACGCAATCTGAATGTTTAACTGTCTAATGCGGCAAATTTGCCATTGTTTGTCTAAAGCATGAAAATCGACTTACCTAATAGTATTAGACAAGCATTGAAATAAAGGCAGCTTTACGTTTTGCATGATAAGTAATCGTATTTCATGCTTATAAATGAAGTATCGTAGAGAAAAGTTATTTCCAAAGTAGCATGTATAATTTCCGAATTGCAATCGCGATCAACTTTGCAGGGGCGATACTGTTAGGCGCCAAAATGCGTCACGGAACTGTGCGGCATTATTAACACACACACAAATATGGCTGGCATACACGATAGTCGCCAATCAGAAAATCTACATTGCCATATATGTCAATAGGATTGCATCATCATTGTGGGTGAATTTTAGCGCTTTCCAACGCAGGCACCTATCTATAACGTTTTTTCGCATTGCACATGTAGGGATCAATTAAAGATAAACGGTGACATCATAATGGAATAAAAACACATTTCAGGCCCGACACTTTTTAGCATCACAGCTAAAAAAAAAACACACAGCAGTAGCTGTTGTCGACTGGCTCCTGACTGGACAAACAAGATTCTGGTGGGAGTCAAAGACGAGAACATTGCACATTCCGTTTACATCTACAGCTTTCTGTAAGTATGTAGGTATGAGTGCATGTTTTCCTCGATATTAACATATTTTAATGAAAGCATTGCGCTGATGGCGATTTATTTTGCCCCATGTCGTAGCCAGCTATGCCAATTTGTGAGCAGTTAGACACGTCAGCACACACATAGTAAACAAACCGGCGTTCATGTAGTCCATAAATTAAATTGCGTTACGTTTCTTTTTATAATTTGTGTTCCCCTGCCCCTGTTACGCTCTGGTTACACTTAGTTCCAATGGATTAACGCGCCTGAAAAGCTACCCCTCCCTCCCCTTGGAGCGTAACTTAATTTATGCACGGCCCCTTAGCTTACCAGGAGCTGTGGTCGGCCGAGCGCCGTCATTTTGATGGCCGCCAGCCCTGTGCACTGGGTAGAGCCTGCAAAACGACAACACGTCTTATCAGGTCACGCAACGGACGACACACCGCCCGTCCATAGCCTAAAAACACACAAAAAAATCGCCGGTAACTGTTCCTGTCCTTGAAGCACGCAGGCCACAGTCCACATGCCCACGAAACAGTGACGTTTGCGTTCTACGGAATCGGAACCGTGGTACGGTACGCCGGTAGCCGCTTTGAAGCAATGGTAGTTTAGTTTCATTGTAATAATCATGGTAGTAATTTAACCGTAGTCACACTACTTCCGTGCCTTCAACAACACTGATAAAATGTGTAGCACGCTATACATACAACAATAAGTGTGATATTGGCTGGGAATGACAAAGAAGGACATGAGGAATGTTTAACACGTGTTTAATGGTTATATGATCCAGGACGAGCAACCGACATACGTATGCATGATACGAGGGAACTCGGACTGAAACAGACCGTTACACCTATGTTTACATCGTAATTAACTTTAAACTGTTTTGAGTCTAGGGCAATGAAAGCCTTGCCAAATAAGACATTGTTACCGCTATTCTTCGTATGCATCTATGGTAAGTACTGTCGTGGCTTGGACAATATGACGCATCATGCATGATTGTCAATGTCAAACAGTAAATAAAGGGGAGATCAGGGCAAGACGTTTCCCCTAACGTTTGATGACTCAAAACGTCAGTTCTATTGACTGAAACCGACAAAAGTTGACACTGACGCATTTGTTAGACATTTTCCTTTCTAAAAAATGTGCAGGTCGTTCTTCGTTTTAAAGGTTCAACGTATAATCGTCGAATCCGCAAATATTGAAATGGGGGCGTTTTTACCCATGGGTAGGGCAAGTTCAGAAGCCCACTGCAGCTTCTGAATGTAATTTACCATTAGTCAATCTCTACCAAATCGAGTGCCGAATTATTCATTTTTATAGAGACGTTGCCACTGGGGGTCTACGCCCCAGGATCGTTCCGGCTGAACTCCGCCCCCAGATTCCAGGATTTTAATATTAGCCTGATGGGCGTGACCTAGAAAGCCCAATGGCACTAAAATCCTATTAAAAAATTGTACACAACGTACCCTAGCTTATGTATCATTGCTACAGTTTATCATGCACATACTAAAGGGTGTTTTTTTTTAATAGAAATGTTAATTTCGCTTCACGGCTGACGGTTACCTATACTGATAAGTATCGTATTAATGCACGCGCATCTAATAAAACATACATTATCACTTCAGATTTTTTAGATTTTCTTCCCAAAAATATCCAAAGGTAAAGGAACGTCAGCTCTGGAAGAATACCGCCATTAGAACACAAGAGACGAAAAAATCCTCATTTTCGGGAGAGCAGGAGGCCTGAAATGCAACGCCGCCAGGAGCATTATCCAGTTACGACGAAACTCCTGAAAAAAGAAGATACTCCCTTCAGTCAATGTTCCGCTTTACTACATGACATTTAAACGTCTCGCAGATAGATTTATATCGACAAGAATAATGGGGGCACCTGCCCCAACAAAACCCGTTCGAAGGATTAGTCATCAGCCGGCGGACGCCGATCAGCTGTCCATGTGACCGCTTTCATCCTTTATCTGACGTCACTTCATGGTTAAGTATGTTAATGGCAACATTTTCTAAATAAGTCAACTGACCGTGTTATTGCCTATTATGTATGTATATTATAGAGACCCCGATCGTGTTATTGCCTGAAACTTATCAACGACACCGTACTGATCCCTCAAATTTACGCACCTAACTATTCAAAGGTTGTTCCCTCTTGTGAAGTAAAGTTGTTACCTTTAACCCGCGCCCCGCTGGGGAGGGGTAAATTTATCCCCTCCCGGATTTTCGCAAGAGATTTAAAACCATATAGACGTGAAAGTTTTGGTACCTTATCTGGAACCAATTTAACGTCTTCCTTGAAAGTGTCAGAAAAATTGGCCGAGAAATTTGTGAGAAAATCACGTTTTAGTGAGGTCATGTCAGGCCATTTTCGGTTCAAACCCGACAAATGTTTGATCGCCCAGCGGAAGTACTATAGTGACATTATGTGCGTCATTATCAGTTATCACACGCATTGAATTACATAATGGTCACATAACGAAAATGAAGTGCATTGTAGTCGGCCCAAGTCATACGACTTTAAAGGAATTAACGCCAATCAGATAGGAAAAGCACCCATTATGCCACCACGATGGCAATGTTGAATGCAATGGACACAGAGTGCACTTATCAAACATGACTTGCCTGACTGGAGAAGGAAGACCATCACATGTGTGGACGGCATATCTACTTTAATTGAATGGGAAGATTTTCAGGGCCAGGCGTGGTATGGACCCGGCTTGTCGACCAGCCAGCCTTTCGTCTGTTCCACCGAGCCTGATTCGAGTTCAAGCAACGAAACCGGAACTCGACTGACTGGAGATCTTTCAAACTTGGAACATAAAACAAAAGTGTAATTTGATTTACGTCATCAGGTGTGGAAGTAAACCTCGTAAAACAAATGAAGCTAAACCTACGTAAGAACGTCATATTTTAAGCCGCCCCAATATGAGTGAAATTCCCTACCGCAATTTTGATGTCAAATGTCACCTCAGATCAACTGTTTAGGCTCCAGAGGTCATGGAAGGTCGAAGGGCCATTTTTACAACTTTTTTTCGCGAATAACTTTTCGCTATGAAAGATAACACAATTATTTTGGTATTATTGTGTTTCTCTCGTCAAGACTAATCGAATCATATCAATTTTTACCAAAATAGTACATTTTCTTAATTTGACCTAAGGTCAAGGCTACGTGGCGACCCAAGAAGGTCAAGTTGGGCATGTTGCATATGAGTCGATGCGTCTTACGTGACAAACACTTCGGTACCATTTTCACGTCTCTAACTTTATTCTATCAAAAGATATTGGCAAAAGAGAGTTTGTGACCTCAGATGACCTCAGAAAAGAGGAAACCATCGTGGCCTGCTGAATGTCACCAAATGTCTGGCTGCAGCAGGCCAGCAGCAGCCTGGCATGTTACAGCTATATTTGACAACTTTCAGGAAGGTGGGACAGTCTCTTTAAGATTGCTTGACCCATAAGCACATACCTAACAATCCCCAATGCAACGACCTTGACCTGTTTCTAGACTCAAGTTTGAGGAAATTGTCCTGGTCGCAGGTCAATGGGCGTAACAGTTGGCCCATAAGGACAAGGCTGAAGTTTGTTGTTATTGACATGTGACAGATTTCCGTAGTTGAGCTATGAGCTGGCCCACTTGCTTAGTCGGTGATATCGCCAAGACATTTATTTCATGCCGTTCTACGCTTTGTGTACTACCTTTATTACTGTTTCGTCAATTCGCCTTAATTCTTTCGCCATCCCACCGAACAATTCTGGCCGTTACACGAACGGAAGACTTTGAATGAGAATGAATCGTAGCGGAGGGGTCTAACTAAAATTCATGCACTGAAGTCTTATCAAAAACCCAGCTAGTAACTTAGGAGCGGTCGTTATATACAACGGGTAGCTTGTAAAACTTCTATGTATTTGTATGAAGCAAAACATTCGCACTTCGTACTGGCCAGACTGCTACATTTCGTAGCGACAGAGACGGCTTCGACTACCGAACTCACCCGACACAGCCTCGATACTCTTCAGGAATGTCTCCATGTTCTTCTCACACTGTGCTTCGTTCATGTAGAAGTAGGTGCGAGCACTCTTGACCTGCATTCGTCGGTCGGCGAACTCGCGGTGGGCGTGGTACCGTGCCATCAGGTCGTCTTCGGCTGGGGGAGGACACGATCGTCACCATACATGAGATTACTATACACTATACCACAGACCACTATATACAGAGATATAGAGGTCTATGACTATACACTTACAAATTACAAACTAAAATACGAGCGTAAGTTCGTCTTTCATATTTTCTCCTTTAAATGCAGTTTTTAGTTATGTTATCAGATAAGAAAATCGTTGTTTTCCGCTAATTTATTGTCAAAAAGCATTGTTTACCGATATAATCATAGGGTTTTGAACTTGACTGAGATTGCAGTTTGGTACCTACAGCATGTCGACAAATGGGGTGTGGAGAACTCCCTTAAGAAATTTTAGTATAGTGCTCTTTGAAATCTGTTATTTATTTTTCACAAATTTTAATAGGTTCTGCTGAGGTCGCTCAGCAGCCCCCAGGTTCGCTCGATACCCTCTCCGCCCCCCCCCCCAAGGTTTCGAAGGATTTTAACATTAGCCCAAAGGTGCCAGTCCACCCAGACCCCTCGCTGCCCCCCCCCCATATGCCTGGCTGGCCCCCCCACTCAAAATTTCGTGGCGACGCCCCTGTGTGATGGGGCCAGTTTCCTCTGTTAAACCAGTCCAGTCCGTTTCAAAAACTTCTGTCTCAATCGTCCGCAATCTGCATTCAAAGA
>JARFNZ010137328.1:0-10759 GCA_031763405.1 Balanus nubilus
GAGAGAGAGAGAGAGAGAGAGAGAGAGAATTACATTCAGGAAGCGACCTGCAGGGTGCAGCTCGACCTCCTTTGCTAGTCAATATGTCGTGTGGACCCAGTCACCGTGGCAGTGAAAACAGCCCAGTGACGTCACGTACCCCGCGCTGGCCCTGTGGCGCCGTTCCTTGGCCGCGGAATCAATGTTGAGGCCCATCATACCACGGGGTGTGGCGGCAATGGTAGTCAGGGCGGAGAACGCTGGGGAGGGACGGGAGGTGTGGGGTCGAACTTGAGCTGCCGCTTTTGGAACCACTAGCCCACTGGCGGATCCAGAACGTCGGTCTCTGGCACTGTGGGGGCATACATCCAAAAAAGTTTCGCGAATTAAACAAAAAATGATATCGCTTCCTTATGCCTTGCCCTACGTTTTAAAACAAACTTTCCTTAATAGTTAGAAGTTGCTTAGATTTCCTTCCAGAGCGGTAAATGTGCAAATTTTCGTCGATATCAGGCGCTGTGTGTGTGGGGGGGGGGGGGGGGGGGGGGGGGGCCGGTGCCCCTAATGCCCCCCCCCCCCCCCTCTGGATCCGCCAGTGCACTAGCTCGCGGAGTGTAAAGCTGCGTGATTAGTTTTGTCGTGAGAGTCACTGTCATGGTTTCCAAAGCCATGTAATTTGTAGTAGGGAGACAACGAGTTGATGAGTATGAACAGGAGTACCTTACTTCCTTATTTTATTACGTCACAAGATATCACAATTCTGCTGCAATAACAACGTTTTTAGCTGATTGGTAGCTGATACATGTTTAGTAACAAACAAGATTGGCTTATTATCGGGCTTTGCGTAGGTACCTAGCATTTACATCATGTGGATTTTGCTTTGAGAAATGATGTTATATGTTTGCATGGGATTTCAAAACCCACCAGTCTGGACTAGGTTTGAGTTTGCACTGGTCAGCTCTCATAGCCACCACCCGAAGTGGACACGTGCAATAGCTCTCAGGAGAATGAGCCGGCGTGGCAGCAGTGCCAACTGAGTTACGGTAAAGTGTGCAGACGCTCTGAGACTTTGGGTGTGATGTGGCTTAGAAGTTACAATCACTATAAAAGAAAGAATGTTGGTAGCAGGCCAGGTTGGCTGGATTTGATAGTTCGTGTGGACACGGTGTCTTGTTCTTAGTCCAAACTTGTAAACATGACGTCACAATATACGCATCGTAGGCATGCGTTTCGTGATACATTTTAACTCCTTTCTTCGCTGTCATATTTGTGCCCCCCCCCCCCCCCTCCATACCTGCCAGAGTAATTGATCTACACTCGTCTACCTAAGCTGATCAAGTAGCCTTGCATCAAACTATATCCTATGTACTACATAGGTGTTTAAGTACCATAGGAGTAGTAGGCCTAAGATATACCTACCCACGTCTAGTGTCAAGCTTATTAGTAAATATATTAACCTTAACATAAACTATTTATACAATTTAGTACGATTTATATACGATTATATACTATTTGTATAAGATTATATACTATTTGTATAAGATTATATACGATTTAGCACGATTTATATAAGATTATATACGATTTAGTACGATTTATATACGATTTAGTACGATTTATATACGATTTAGTACGATTTATATACGATTTAGTACGCTGTACAATATCGTGAATCAGTTTACGAAGTAGGTACCATGCCTTCACAGTTTTCGAAAACGCCTCGCCATATTGAACATAGCATTTCGACGACGCCTGCCTTAGTTTATTAATCCTCGCGCCGCTGAGCCGACCGCCGTCGGAGCACCGGTGCCGGTGTTTACAGTTTCACATTGATGAATTGGTAGCACTGTAGATCCCCAGGGAGGCGTGTTCGCCACTCAGCGAGCGAAACTGGAAAGATGAACGCGATTCGCCGGGAAACGCGACCACTAAATCCGACGATAAGCGCAGACTGCCAACAGGCACGCGCTTTCTTGATTTACGGATACATTTATCCGTCGGAATATCGTGCGGCGAACGTGGGGGACCAACGGTTGCGAGCTACGATAAATCATGAGATTTCACGGTGGTAGAGAAGAGATTAGAATATCACCGTCCGTTCATTCTATCTCTGACCACACACATAAAAAACAACGGCCATTTTACTTCGCCTTGTGTTGCGCAAAATACGTCTGAGGTTTCCGAATTCACATATTCTTGTATCTTGTTTTCATCAGCGTTGTGACGACATTGGACCAGTGTCAACCATGTCCAAGGCTTATGTCAAAGACTTTACTGGCAAGAGCGACAGTTTATCAGCTGACAGCTGACAGCAGCTGACAGACTATCAGACAGTTAATTAATTCAGTCTTAGCATGTTTTACCGTGCCTCTGATTCGTTTTACTTTGTCGTTTTCCGTTGTTTTACTGTGTTTCTTTTTACAGTGTATTTGCGTATGGGTTTCGCCCATTTATGTACCTGACGTGGAACAGTAATACCCATACCTATGGATTGTTCTAATAAACTGAACTTAACAGTTTATTGGTCATGCTCATGCTCCGCTTCAGCCAATCACATTTTGATACTTGTGAACCTTGGACATCTGCGAATCTTGGGTAGTTTTGAACTCTGGGTACTTGCGTGTTCCGGGTAGGGTAGAGTGGGGTAAGACGCACCCCATAAGTGTAAACACATACAGCTCAGCCAAGACAAAGTGTTCTGCTTACTTCTTATAATTGTTTGAAACATTGATAAGTTTTCTTCATCCTGTAACAATTTGTTGTCTCTGGTTTTAGTATAAATAATATATTTGGTCATTTTAAAAGAGGACTGCAAAAAGGCGTCTTACCCCATATGCGGGGTAAAACGCCCACCCACTATAAATTAATTGAAATATTTTGAAAATATGTTTCAATTAATATATTCCAATGTAATATTTCCATCCAACAAAAACGACCAAAATGTTTGCCCTGGTCTCCTCGTTAACAAGTTTTCGGCTGGTTTTAAGCATGCAATTGGCATTTTCTCAGTGCCCACTGTGAGGCCACTTGACAGCATATGGGGTCAATGAAGTACGTGGTGGGCGTTTTAACCCACGGCATGATTAACAACGTCCCCAAGCATCGTGAAATGTCTGTGGCAAACATGGTGCCGCCATCATTATTACGTTTTTCTCAAATATCACCGAATACCGAAAGAGAAGGGAGAAAGTGAACATACCAAAATACTGTGAAGAACTGCCATTCCAAGCAGGTCCAATTTTATAACAGATGGGTCAAAAAAGCATTCAGCTTTATAACTTTTTAGGCATGCTTGCTTAGCACGCCCATTTCCGTCCATAGCCAACGAAATAGTACTGCTACCTTGCGGTAACAACAAAAGCTAGCAAACATTCGTAGTTAATCCGGTAGAGGGGGGTTGGCGTCTTACCCGACTGGGCGTCTTACCCCACCCTACCCTACTTTGGAACGCTGGATAGTTATAGACCTTGGGTACTTATGCTTCTGGGTACCTTTCTGATCGTTGGGTTCTTGTGTATATTGGGTATGTATGGATTTTTAGTACTTCCAAATGCCCATCGCTCTAAAGACCAGGACGTTTTTTTTGCTCAGTACAATGCGTTTTGATACATTCAAGGTCTTAGTTGACCTTTGTCACCAGTCAGGGGTTAACATTCAACTTGGGTCATCTAAGGTCAGTAACCTTGCTTTACCAGCAATATATTATATTCTCATTTGAACCCGTATTTGTGTAAAATGAATGTTGAATTCCATATTGGCACATAGAATAACCCCAGCAAGCTCTGAAAATAAAAAAAGGTCACCCGAGGTCATCAGAAGTCAGTGAGCTCGGTTGACATTTGGGGGGGGTCGTGAACTCATTGGAAACCTTGGAGGTCACATGGTATCACCTGTTTGTGTCTTCCTGAACATCAAAAATCAGTAAGCGGCGAGTTATAAATATCGAAATGCCAAAGAACACCATTTGCACTTGACATGACCTTGAGAAAGAAGTCACAGGTCATGGATCATCGAGGTCACGGTTTCAAAATTTTATAGTTATTTGCGAAAAACCGAGGGGGAGTGACACCCTTTCCCTCCAAAAGCTGGCGAGAGTTTATGCAGGAACGAACAATGTTGTTAGACTGGTTTAAAGGCAAAAATTGTAACATTAACCAGCGTTCCACTGAGGAGGGGGGAGGGACGGGGGGGGGGGAATTTGGCTCCCTCCTGGATTTTCGCAATAACTTTAACATGGGGCTAGTATCGACTTCAAACTTTGCGTACCTGATCTGGCATTAACTTGCCGTCTTCCTAGAAGCTTTTGCAAAAATTGGGAAACAGTTTTTGAGACAATTACTTTTTAGTGCCGTCATGCCTCGCCATTTTCCGTCAAAAATCGGCCAATGTTTTATTGCTCATAGAACATCGAGTTTCAGAGCAAATTGCAAACAAAAACAGTCACAGGAGTCATTCTCTTCAGAATGGCTCTCGAATCATTACAATTTTGGACTTTAACCCTAGCTAAAAAGTGTTTAAGGGGGAGGGGAAAACGAATAAAAATATCTAAAAAAGTTAAGCAAAATACCGGAGCACGCGTGATATGATTACACATGAGTAATTGCTAGACCGAATTTCAAATCCATATCTGCATTTTTTATCTTGAAATGACTGCGAGAAGTGTATAATCTGATGACGTCTTTTTCCATTGCTGTTTTTTTTTAGGACCACGTACGTGAAAACAAATGACACCATTGGATTTTTGGGTCTAAACGGGACCTTAAACATGTGCCTTTAATAAAAATATTTATTTCAAAATTTAACCTTTTTTGAC
This sequence comes from Balanus nubilus, assembly GCA_031763405.1. NCBI lineage: Eukaryota > Metazoa > Arthropoda > Thecostraca > Balanomorpha > Balanidae > Balanus > Balanus nubilus. The sequence continues at coordinate 4,793 of JARFNZ010137328.1, forward strand.
CTTCCTTTGACCTGGCCTTCACTCAAAATGAGGTCTGATGGTCAAATGGCCGTTATCATCTAATTGCACGCTTAAAACAATCCATCAAACATATGTCACACGATTTAAAGTAACTTTTGAAAATGGTGACCTTTTGTGACCTGACCTTCACTTTTACCTGTACTTATTATGAGACTCATACACTTGCAGTGCCTTCTTCTTACGCTTGGAAGTCTTTGGCTGAGTTTAGACTTGCTGCTGTTGATAGTCTGGTCTGTGAAACCAATAAATCGTTAACACTTGGTATCGACCTTTGACCTGACCTTGACCTGAAATTAGACCTTGTCATTACAATTTTAAGTATGCTTTACAATGTTGTATCGGGAGCGTTCGTTTACCACCTTGTGAGCCTGCCAAATTTATCCCCCATCCCACCCCCACCCACCACCCCCAGCGGGGCACGGGTCGGGAGCCGGGCATCATCACCACTTTTTGTAGTTTCTCTGATCACATTAGCCACAATTAAATTAGTTTGCAGAGTTTGGGCGGGCCTAATGTTTCGAGGGACTGTTTTTCGTCCTCTGTTACGGTGACTTTCCTGCTCAAACTCGCATTTAACGATGCTGTTCTGGGAATAGGGCTAATGTCGCGTTCAGGGTAGGTATTGGTCTGGACAGTCTTAAGTAATGGACGGTCGAATTTATATGTTGACTAGAATTGTGATTGTGATGAGATGTTTCTGATTGATCGTTAAGTAATAGAGGCCATAAGACGTTAATAAATGTTTCTACGTAGCGCTTCCCGACAAACACAATAATCTGTGCACAAGTGGATGCTTAAAAAAGGAACATCCGAATCTCTATAGTGATATTGGGGACCCATTTTTTCAATGCTTATCAGCTGATATTTCAATAGAGCTACCTCCCTTATGATAGCATTTATGAGTGTCATGTTCGGTGATATCACACATTAAACATTAGGCAGCGTGGTACGATTCCAAGGCTTTTGCACTTAGCATGCCGTCTTTTACTAGCAACACTCCAATAGTTGCGTAGCGTATGGAAGGATTTACAAATAGTGTCACGATTTGATGACACCGTCCTCCTTTAATCGGGCAGTAAAAGGCCCACCATACACACGGAATACAGTGAATAGCCCTTGATTAGCGAGTAATCAGTGGATGCGTGAGCTGCCTTGACGCTGTGTAGTTGATGAAACTTCCGAGGCGAATAAATGAGCATTACTAAAACATCCACAAAAAGCCAAGCAGACAGTCAGAAGTTAATTTTGTGAGTCGCCTTATTTGGTACACTGAAATGTTTTATCAGGGCTAGTAAAAGTGGTTTCAGTGGCGCCGACTGGAATCTGATCGAGGAAAAGTGACTCCTTAGGACCAGCAGGCAGCATAGTAACATAACTGAAGCCGATCATACCGCCCCATAGTATATTTAAGAAAAACACAATAACTTAACCTAAAATATTTGCTTTACCCTTGCCGTAAATTTCTCGTATGCTTTTGCCTCCGGCAGAAGATCCATTTTTCGCGTAATCTGCAGCTCTAATCGTACCACCATCTGCCGTTATTTTAAAAGCACAGCTTCGTGTTTTTACCTATAGATGATGTTAGATGACCTATAGATGACGCCACCCATATACCCACAGCCATGCCACTACCAACAAATATTTCGTTTTTCCTCCAGTTCCTAAAAAAACATTAGGAGTCGGCCACCGAGTGGTTACCAACCACTGATCCATCCATAGGGTTTTCACTAGCTGACTCCGAAGAGTCACTGATTGCCTCAGGGCAACTCCTGATGATATTTATAGGAATGCCATTGCGGGTGTCAAGACGGTGATACGCAAGGCGGTGTCTATCGTAACGGAGGAAGGAGAACGCTGCAACTACTTTGAAATTTCGAGCTGAATAGGGCATAGGTAGGTATCCTAAATTGAAGTTGCTTTAAATATTATTTCAAGCTGAAACTGGTTATTTCTCGATTAATATCATTCTATTCTTACGCTTACATAAAGGGGCATTTTTGGCTCCGAAAACGACTTAATATGCATATATTTTGACGCCGATATTATCATCAGTTCAACACTTTTTACCACTTTTTACAAAAGGTCACTATGTGCAAAAGTTACATAAAAGCCATATGATACATGCTCTATGGATTGTTTCAGACGTAGAAATCGATGATAACGGTCATTTTACCATTTACCCACATTTTAAGCAGAGGTCAGGCCAAGGTCAGGTCAAACAAGGTCAAATTTTGAAACTCATAATTTGTAATCAAAAGCACATGAATATGAACAAGTTTTGTTCCAGAAATCCAATGGTGTCATTTGTCTTTATGTAAGTGATCTAGAAAAGCACAAAACAAACGTAATTGACGAAAATTACGTCATCAGATTGTACACATATTGAAGCCATTTGGGGGCTAAATCAATATATTGATTATACATTTAGTTAACCTATTGCTTATATGTAGGTGTATCACATATATTCCGCTTTTTGACAACTTTAAATTTTGGATTTGTGGGCATTTTCCCTCTAAAATCCGAATTTTTTAAATTGGGGTCACAAAACAAAAGCTTTAAAAATCCAAGTTAGCCATTTTGAAGACAATGTCATTTATTTTCTTTTAACGGCTAATTGTTGCATTTTTCTTTTAAAACTTAATGTTTTATGAGCAGTCACACATTTGTCGATTTTTGACTGAAAATGGCCTGACATGACGTCACTAAAACGTGTTTTTCTAAAAATTATCGGCCGATTTTTTTCAAAACTTTCCAGGAACTCGTTGATGTAAAATAAGTTACCTAAAGTTCAATGTTGATATCTAGCATCGTTTTAAAGCTATCGCGAAAATCCGAGAGGGGGATAAAATTTACCCCCCAGCGGGGCGCGGGTTAAATCTATTTCATATCTTCATGGGAATGATGTGGTCAATTGGTGACATGTTACTTATCTTAACGCTCGCAATGTTCGCTTGTCCCTCTCACAGCGTTCAAAGTTGCATCTATAATCAAGAACCTTGGAGAGTCTTTCTTTGTACATGACCCCGCCAAAGAGTTGCTGCACCGTTTCGACGCTGTAACGGGAACAATTCAGGACCTGCAGCAAACGGTTCATTCCATTAGCTTCGGACAGCTCAAGAACATCGAACAGTCGGTAGGAGCTCAAGTCAGCTGGCATCTCACAGTGGAGACTATGGAGGACCTCATACGGCAGGTCAACAGGTAAGTCACGGTCTCTGACGAGCAGTTAGCACTGATGGGGTAGCATCTGGACTATTCCACGACAAACGACCAAGGCATGTTCATTATGACCTCTTCAAATTTGCAACAAAAAAGCACGTTGTTTATCTAAGGTCAGGTTGCCAGGTGATCAAACCTCACACAACTTGTACGGCCCTACCACAGCCACAATTTTTTATGATCTGTTTCAAACTTTCAAGATTTCATGGGGATATTATTACGTAAAATTTGTAAATCGTAAATGATACATATATATTGAGAACCTAAAATCAGGCTAAATTGGTCACCACTCATGTTCCTTGCCCCCAGGCGTTTTGCCTGTGAATGTTAATTGTGGTAAAGAACAATGCGTTATAGCACTTTTTCCGCGCCCTGCGCCGGTGTGTGGGGGGGGGGGGTGCTTAAACACCCTCCCAAGGTTTCCGACAATAGCGCGTCGTGCAGCGCCGCCGTTTATTGCACACGTGCTTTGGCATCAATTATGCACGTGCCACTGCCACAACTACAGTTTTTGAATGATCAGTTTCAAACTTTTAGGGTTGCATGGAGACACCATTACCTAAATTTGCGTATCTATGATTTTGTATTTGGATGACCTGAGTTCAGGTCAATTTCGTGACATCCCCATTATCAGTCAATGGGGAAAATCGGATCCCTCCTATTTAGATTATACTCATCAGATCTGTTCAATTCTATAGGGATCATGTATTCTTAGGCCAGTATTGATGACCGAAGTGCTAATTTTGATAAATGACCCTTGTAAAGATCATCGGAGGTCACTCGAGATCACCAATACTTTTTTCGCAATAACTTTTGTTGGAGTGAAGATAAAGGCGTGATAATAGTACCAATACGTTCGTCTCGACGCATCGACTCTTATGCAAAATGACTCAACTTGACCTATGCACTACTTAGGTCATCACGTGACCTTGTCCTGAGTTCAAATTTGGAAATTGACCTCCACAGGTCACCATGTATATGCTTCGACGCGCTTTGACGTGTGAAACACGATGAAGTCAAGTTCGTTGCCCTGCCTATATTAGTCAAAAAGTTCGCGAAAAATCGTTTTCGTAAACGTACATGTTGATATTCGCTGACTTCTGGAGCCTCAACTATTGACCTGAGGTCAAATCTGATCTCACCAGTGCTGTTGCTTCTCCAAAGAAGTTGAGGGGATGAGGTGGGGGTAAAACGCCCAAGGTACCACCAAAATCCTGAGGGATACGAATTTCTCTGCGTATTCAATCCACTTCCTCGCCTTTTGTATATTCAGTCCACTTTCGAACGCTGGTTTGTTTTCTACCAAATCATTTTACCCCCCCCCCCCCTTTGGTGTTTCGTCAATAGCGGAAAAACGGCGGCGCGTAGCACCGCCAAAATTGGCACACCAGTTTGGACAGTAATTGCGCGCATTGTGAAAATATTTTGACCTCAGGTCGTCTCAGGTCAGGTCACCAGTCCAGATCACGTGACCCCATCTCCAAAAATGCTCACGATCACGTGACCCCATCTCCAGGTGTGCCACAGCCACAGCGATTGATCGATAGATTTGAAACTTTCAGCAATACATAAGGGAATCAGAACCTACAGCTTGTATCTCTCAGATTTTGCTCTGTCGGCGACATGTCAGGTCATTTTGGTGTCCTTGTTATAAATTAGAACTAAAAACGGTCGGTTCTTGAGAATTAAGCAAATATTAATTTAAATTTAACTTTATATCATATCTTGGCGGCGATAGTAAGGCGGTAATAACACGTAGCGGCAGTTATTGCTGGTTGACTTTGGGACGACTTTTTATTAAATGTTATTCGGTAGCCCTTACATATTGTTCTTGATAATAACGGCGAAACATTGACATCTTTTAACAGTAATGACCTCTATTATAGCACTGATGACGGCACAAGTCGTGTCAAAGACCCTTTTTACCGTTTTCGGTAGGTGGAATTATTCCATGAAATAGCTATACATTCTTAACGCATTTTAGTCCAAAAATCAGCATGAATCGTGTCCATCAAGTAGGTACTGTTTTACCTTTGGAGGTCATAGTCAGGTCAAGGTCAGGTCAAAGTCAAGGTCATCCGAAGTCACGAGGCCAAAAAAGTAACATTGCTGCTTATTCATTTAGTGTTGCAATACGTGGTTCTGCCTTAACTTTACGTCTGTATTATAATGGAAAAACACAAATGCATGGGAATGCACAGCAATGTCATGATAATGTCGAGAAAACGTAATTGCCTTTTTGCCTTTGAACTGTTCTGTTTTTTCAATCTAAAAATGTTCTTGATTTCAAAAGCAAAATTATTCATATCATGTTTTTTCCTCAAAGCTTTGTACTTTTGAAATGTAGAAAAGTCACATGTAATAGCATTAATGCTTCGTCTGTTTGCAGTCATGTCATATAAACCAATTTAATTTATCTTTAAAAACTCTGTGTGCTTGAAGCAGTGGCAGATCCAGGGGGGGGGGGGGGGAATCCGGCCATGGCCCCCTAAAGGCTCAGAAGGGGGAGGGGCAACATATCTTTTGCCCCCCCCCCCCAACGAAAATACCCGAAAGAGTGCATGCCGACAAGTTTCTGCCCGTATGGATGACTCTTAATCGTTCAAACCCCAATGGGGCTTGAACGATTAAGAGTTTACATCAGCTAAAATGTAAAAGGGATGTGCTCAACTTAACCCGCGCCCCCGCTGGGGTATTCAGACGAACACTGGGGGGGGGGGGGGGGGG
>JARFNZ010137339.1:0-10758 GCA_031763405.1 Balanus nubilus
GGTAACACCGCTAACTTTTGTATTCCATACCAATGCTGGGGTAAACGGAATTTCTCAGCAACTAGGGCTTTACTGGAAGAATGCCAGCATGACTTGATACATACAAATCTGCCCTACAATTTCATGTCCATAACACCATTTCGTCAATGTCAGTAGACACACTACCTTTAAGCTCCAATCATCATCAGTTCAACTAACCGCAACTGAACCAGTGGTAAAAAATCAGAACGAATAAATAACGAAAATTGGGCTTACCTATGGGGAACGGTGCCAAGATCCAAAAAGATCAGGGATCCACGATCACCAAGATACAATATCTGGAATCTTGCTGGATTCTGGATCGTCTGCTTTCATTTGGTTGGTTGAAGGATCATGCAGATCCTGGATTATGATACGAGACTTTGCTGCTGGATCTTTTAGATCTTGGAACTTTTTAGTATTTTTTTGCTGGATCTTGTGGATAGTGGATCTGTTGTGAAAAATTACTGTGAGATCTTCGGGATCTTGGTCCTTCTCTCTGAAGTTGTCGTGGAATCTTGCAGACCCTTAGTGCTCAAGTTCACACCATCAAATCCACTAAGAACAGCTTTCAGTCATTGCAATTGCCCTACTTCTGTTACGTTGTCGTTAACCATTACCTCCATTACGTCTACCATTACCTACCATTACCTACAACCTAATTTTAGTCCTTACAAGGAGTTAAACTGGCATGAAGAAAAAAAATAAAAAAAATTGATGCAATGCAATGAAATGCTGTAAGGGAAATGGCTCACAGGTTGGGACCGAGTAGCTTGGTTTTATTTTTTGTTGGTTTAGAACGTTTTCAATAGGTATTGTGAATTGCCAACTACATATCTTACTCCCGACGCACTAAATTCAACAAAGCTTATTGTGCCACCCAGACCCATTAATATAATGTATTATTAGAACGTACTACATCGGTGTTAGTGTCGTTGAATCCTGGAAGTGCATATCTTGGATCTCGACATTTTGTTTGAGGGTCCGATGGAACCTATATCACACAAACTCATTTTGTCTTGATACCTTGTGTATCTAGGATATTTCCAGTCTTAGTGTTTGGTAGATACTGGATCTTTCACAGGAGCCTATGAATCATGGGGACCTGGAGCCCTATTTTAGGCCACGACAGAACCTTGAGAACAAAGTTTTCAAAAAGTAGATTAAATAAAATACCCACACTAGTTCAGCTGTTGTCCCTCGTTCAGTTGTCGAACGACACACATTTGTCCTCGGAGGACAAATAACGTACCACCCCAGGTCAGACTGCTGCTACAACACTGCTGATCCGGCTGTTACCTCGCTGTGTGCATGTGTGTCTGCTCAGGAGATGTTCGGGGCCGACCTGCCGGCGCACCGTCCCGCCGGCGTGCTGTCGGTGGAGTACAGCCACCAGACGGACCATCCGGCCGGGCTCTGTATCACGCTGCTCGTGCCCGTCCGCAAACCGCTGGAGGAGGCACACCTCATCGACAAGTACCAGTGGTGCGAGCTGAACCGGGAGCTGGGGCACGCCCTCCTCGACCGGCTCGGCAAAAACCAGCTGGTCGCCATGAACGTCATCAGGTAAGGTGGCGGCATCGGCGGCACCGGCACGGCGCGGCGCACCCGAGACCACCTCCGGAGCCGCCGGCACCGGCACCGCACCACGCGGCACCCGACCACACTCGACCGCACCGGCCGCTGGGAACAGACTGCACCAGCCACCGGGGAACAGACTGCACCAGCCACCGGGGAACAGACTGCACCGGCCGCTGGGGGACAGACTGCACCGGCTGTCGGGGAACAGACTGCACCGGCTGTCGGGGAACAGACTGCACCGGCCGGAGTCCCACCGGGCTGACTGACCGCCAGTCGGACTGCACCAGTGGGAACCGAACTGTACCAGTATGAGTCAGACTGCACTGGACTGCACCATATCGACTGTGCTTGACTGCACTACTTATAATCGGTGACGGGTACCTGCACCGAGCTCGGAACGTGGCAGAGTTGCGGAACATTAGTATCGCACGGGGACTACGGCTTGAAGTGAACCCATCGAGGATTTTAGGAGAGATCTATCAAGGCGCATGGCGATGTAGCTTAGTCTTACACTTGTTGCATCCGCACTGGAGTCGGATGCAACATCAGGGTATTTGATACTGGGCCGCCGTATTATCTCGCTGCGTCCGTGGTCCACTGCTTGCACTCACTGAATTCGTATCGGGAAGGCTATGCTGCTTTCTGGTGTACCGTCAAATGTGAACTACAATCAGCGATAGCTTTGATAGACCTTGGCTGTCGTAACAAGATTTTCAGGTCTACGACATGCGAGCTTGCGTTGGCTTTATTTGGGTGAAGGCTCAGTGTTAGCTTTATGATGAAATAGTGAGCCGCAACGGATGGGGTTCAGTTAGGCAAAATTATCGCTCTAGCAGTCCCACTAGAAAAGTTTTATTAATTGATGAAATTGTTTATTTTAAAGATGTTAGTCGCCAGTATTGCTGGTCGTAGTATGTTTGCGCGTCTATATCTGTGGGCCGAATTGAAGTGGACGTTTTTATGAGTTCTGGTCACCAATCATCATGTCGTATGTCTGCGGATATGATGTGAAACTGGCTAAACTTTTACTCTTCCGGAAATTAGCTGTCAAATATCCGGATGTGCCTTGTAGTTACCACGAGCGTGGTAGTGTTAGCTTGGACGCCGAAACCAAGCAAAGCATGGTCGCCTGAGAGCTGTATTGAAATATCCTTGACCTTGTCTGATTTAGATGGTAGGAATGTATTTCAGCTGATGTTCGCTGCTCCTCCGGGTGGCTCGCTCCGTGTGCTCAGCCCGCTCTGTGTCTCCGTGTCTCCGTGTCTCTGTGTGCGTGTGTGCGTATGTGTATGTGTGCTGGTCGGTTTCAGCGCGCGGGTCGGTGAGTCGATGGCGTGACGGGTCGGTGAGTCGATGGCCGCCTGGCTCCCACGGCACCGTCGTCGACCGCCGGCCGCCCAGCCAGCTGTGCCCGCCGCACACGCAGGCCAGCCGGACTCCACATGGCCAGTCTCTCGCCCTGCCACTCATAGCGCCAGCTGTAGCTCTTAGTGCCGCCTCCTGAAGGACTGCCTCTCTCTGCACCGATAGGAGTGTAGAGAGGTGTCTAGTGCGGTTGTTGGACTTCGGTTGCTCTGTGCCGTCGCACAGTGATGTTCTCAAACGTATCCGTCCATTTGCTGTGTTGCGCTCCCTTGTGTGTGGCGTTCACGAGTGTGCGGCTTTGCGTTTGTTTCGCCTAATGTTACTCCATGTATGTACGCGTGTACGTGTATGAGGTGGCCGTGTGTGAGTGTTCCGTTGAACCCACACTGGATGTTGCTCACGGCGGCTGTCGGCCGTCTCTGTCGCCGACCCGTCCTGGGGCGCTGTACTTACCGTCGGCGCTGGCGCCGGCCGCGCCGCAGTGGCATCACGGCCGGCGGCGATGCTGACTTGCCGTCTATGTATGCTCGCTCCTGTCTGGTGTCGCGCGGCGATGGTGGATGGACTTGTTACCAGCAGCCGGCTGAGGCCGCTGCCGCTGCCGCTCGCTCTGTGGTGCTCGGTGACGCTTCACTAATCTGACCGAGAGCCGCCGCTGACTCGCTCAAATGGCTAATATATTTTTTACCTTCTAGGGTGCATTTCGGACGAACCTTGGGTGGATTATTATATGTACGGTATGTGGAGTTTGAAGTGGATAATTAATTACCCTGACGCAAACTTCAATTACAAATCTAAAAACGTTTTATTTATCGCATATATTCATGCATCACAATACAAACAAGAAGCAAACGTATACCGGTCACAAACCAAGCCCAAACTCGGGGACAGTGGAGAGGCCAGGGGACAGGCCAGGGGACAGGCCGGTGGACGGTGGATAGGCCGGTGGACAGTGGATAAGCCGTTGGACAGGCCGGTGGACAGTGGATAGGCCGGTGGACAATGGAGAGGCCGGTGGACAGGCCGGTGGACAGTGGAGAGGCCGGAGGACAGTGGATAGGCCGGTGGACAATGGAGAGGCCGTTGGACAGGCCGGTGGACAGTGGAGAGACCGGTGATCAGTGGAGAGGCCGGTGGAGAGGCCAGTGGACAGTGGGAGGACAGTCGCCACACGCCGGACAGGCCGGGACACGGACATCAGTCACGGCGGTTCCCCGCTGAAGTCACCACGCACAGCGCAAGCACAGTACGGCCAGGCGGCCCCAGTCGCTGCCTCAGCCGACAGTCGCACTCGGCACGATGATGGTCTGTGCTGGGTAGCCGAGACACGGCCGATCACCGGACGTGATCGGCACTGAACGGCAGGGGAGGGGCGGACGGGCTGTTAACACACTGCCAGGGGTCGTACACCACCTGGGACCAGGCAGCTCGGAGCCGGTACCTCCTGAGCTGTCTACAGCGGCAGACGGTACCTCCTGAGCCGTCTACAGTGGCAGCCGGTACCTCCTGAGCCGTCTACAGTGGCAGCCGGTACTTCCTGAGCCGTCTACAGTGGCAGCCGGTACCTCCTGAGCTGTCTACAGCGGCAGACGGTACCTCCTGAGCTGTCTACAGCGGCAGACGGTACCTCCTGAGCTGTCTACAGCGGCAGCCGGTACCTCCTGTGCTGTCTACAGCGGCAGACGGTACCTCCTGAGCCGTCTACAGTGGCAGCCGGTACTTCCTGAGCCGTCTACAGCGGCAGCCGGTACCTCCTGTGCTGTCTACAGCGGCAGCCGGTACTTCCTGAGCTGTCTACAGTGGCAGCCGGTACCTCCTGAGCTGTCTACAGTGGCAGCCGGTACCGCCGGACGCAGCCGTCGCGGGCGGCGGTGAACAGCTGCTGGCCTGTATCGCTCAGGCCGTAGACGGCCTCACAGTCGGGTCCGGTGAGCAGCACGGTTGGCAGCTCGTCTCGGTCGCCGGCCGGCGGCGGCTCCGTGTGGACGGTGCCGTCGGCGCGCGCCGCCAGCAGCCGCCCGGAGACGGTCCGCAGCGCCAGCACCGGCGAGCCGGAGCAGCGGCGGGTGGCCAGCGGTCGGTCGGAGCGCAGCTCCAGCCAGCAGACGGAGCCGTCCTGACAGCCGGCCGCCAGCTGGCCGGCCGCCGGGCAGCTGAGGGCGGTGACGGCGGCCGGCAGCTGCCAGCAGGCCAGCTGGCGGCGGCTGTGGGCCGCCAGCAGCCGGACACAGCCGTCCTCAGAGCCGACGGCCACCAGCCGGCCCTCGGTGCCCACCTCCCGCTCGTCTGAGGACACAGCGGCACACGGCACACGTACAGACACACGGGTTTCAGACACTTCGGCGCTCGCCATTTTCCTATGAATAGGATGGCCTGCGGCCGGTGGCAGCAGCCGCACTCAAGGCCATATGACGTCAGTGAGCGGGGCGTGCCATATCCAACTATGTTAGGCACGTAAAACGCCCGGACTAAATTCTGCTGGCTGCCCGAAATTTCACGATCGGGCGGTAGAGGTCGGCACCTGCACAGCAAGCTCTGCTCAGCTGCTTTTGACCTCGCAAATCCGCCCATTCAAAAGGTTCGGACTAAATTTATAATACAAATCTATCGATCATTGACTTTTCTCATTCAATGACAAATTGTTGATACAAGTTAGAACACTCATCACAAAAACGGCGGACGGAGGCGCGCAGCGCAGCTGTTTTTTTTGTATACTTACCTGCCTATAATTTATCAGGCTAATTATGCACATTGTGTGAAGGCCTTGCTCTTGGGTCGCATCAAGTAAGGAAACTAGATCAGGTCAAAGTACGCACATGCGAAACGACCACTTTGTAAGTTTGCAGTTATGCCATGGCCAGAGTTTTTGGCAGATCCGTTTAAAACATTCAGGATTTAAATAGGGCTCAGGTGTGTAAAGCTTGTATATCTCGAATTTGTGATATCGGTGACCTTAGGTCAGGCAAATTTCGTGACCTCGCCATTTTAAGTCAATGGGCAAAAAAATCAAATCCTTCCTTTTGAATCGAAACGAATCGGATTAGGGTAATTATTTTAGGGTTATGTCTCTAGCCCATTCTTGATGAAACAACTGCAACTTTTGGCCAGCGGCCCCCTGCAAGGTCATCCGAGGTCATGAGGTCAATAGCTCTCGCTAGTAATTCTTTATGTTGTACTTTCATTGTTCACTTGCATTATGTTGCATTTGTACGACCTTTTACCAGTCGCTGACTGTCCTTGGTCCCAATACACCTATTTGCATTGTATTGTATAGTATGTAGTTAGAGACATAAATCGGAACCAATGTCTTAACATCATCAAGACGCGCCTCCTGATATGTAACTTGACCTACTTATGTCGCCTTTATCTTGACCTTGACCGAGGTCAAATATTGAAATTGCCCTGACCAGGTCAAGTTTGATGTTTCGACGCATCTGGACGAGGGAAACACGTTGGTGTCAAAATGGTTGCTCTAACTTTCCCAGTTCCCAACAACTCTGACCGCCCAAAAAATCGTTATCCTAGCTTTCATAGGAGGGTAGATTCCGCCCCTCCCCCCCTCCAGGGCGGGTAATTATCAGGCCATCTGCACGGCGCGTGCTAAACTTATAATTCTGTTCGCGTCGGACGGAACAGCCCTCCGCACATTTCGGCAGCCTATCTTTAGAGATATGAGAACATGCAAAACCTGGGAAGGAATTGTATTTTTATATACACCAAAAGCTAACTTTGCATCTGTGAAATACAATGTACCCAATATTATTGGGAATCACGCTCTGGTTCATGTTATAAATGTACATCAAAATTTTATGGACAAATGAACGGTTTGACACAATCGAAGATATATAGACATCAACAAATGTACCCCTGGGTGCTCCTACGAAAAGCAGCTATTGACAAAGCTGACGACACCGAGGCAAAATATCATTACAACAGCTTCGAATAGCTTTCGATTTCTTCCAAGCCATCATTATGGCACGCGGGGTTTCTGGAGCAAAGTGGGTCGTTCTGGGAAATTTGACCCCATTTCACCACGATGTGGCAAATATTCAGCTTGATCGCGTTACTGGAGCTCGGTAGTCGCAAGAAAAAAAAAATATCGCGTTAGATCGACACAGGCAACTTGATGGTGATAAGGCTGCTTGCTGACCATCTTATGCTTACCTACGCTTGATCATAATCATAACCTTTATTTTTTATCTTGAAACTATTTTTATCGCATTTAGCTTAAAATCATATTTTTGAAATACAAAACGAGTTTTTTGGCCGTGTCGCGCTAGGACGAATCTGCCCATTGTGACGGGTCTCTAGTCCTATAGCTGTCGGCGCATCAGGGGCATCCCTAGGGGACATCCTGGCCGGCTGTACGTACTGGGCGGCTCCTCCCGGACCCCGGCGTCCAGTCCGGCCGGCAGGTCCGTCAGCACCATGCAGTTGACGACCGAGTCCAGTTTGCACAGGTCCGCCAGGCACCGCTGCTCGCCGACGTCCCACAGCTTACAGCGGCCGTCCCTGCAGAGACCAGGCCAGTTCAAACAGCTAACTGAGAATAGACCAGTACAAGCAGCTTACAGAGACCGGACCAGATCACACAGCTTACACAGAGACCAGACCAGTTGACAGAGTTTACAGAGACCAGACCAGATCTCACAGCTTACCGAGACCAGACCAGATCACACAGCTTACAGAGACCAGACCCGTGGATACAGCTTACAGAGAGCAGACCAGTTGTCTGACGGGACGACTGACCTGCCGGCCGAGATGACGTTCCTGCCTCGCTCCACGATGGCCGAATCGATCACGGCGCCGGTGTGGCCCCGCAGGGTGGCCGCGCACTGGCCCGTCTCAGCCGACCAGATCTTCAGCTGCATATCGGCACCGCCACTGAGCACCACCACACCGGACGGAAAGAACCGGCACGTATACACCTCGCCCAGGTGTCCGGCCAGCTCCCGCTACCGCCGCCCGGCGACACAGGGGGAGGTCAGAGGCCCTCCCAGATGACAGGGGAGGTCAGAAGGCCCTCCCAGGTGATAGGGGAGGTCAGAGGCCCTCCCAGGTGATAGGGGAGGTCAGAGGCCCTCCCAGGTGATAGGGGAGGTCAGAGGCCCTTCCAGGTGATAGGGGAGGTCAGAGGCCCGCATAATTAATAGGATTCGGTAGGTCTTCGTCAAAATCATCGCGATGGCTTAGCCCCAAATAACTATAATTGTTAAAACAAAGAAAATCCCCAGTTATGCCATCAATACATTCCCTTCATACAGCGAATCCCGCTAGTAACTGAAGACATACACCGTGATGTAGGCAGGCCAAACATTATGTAGGTCAGCAGCTGATGTATTACGTACCCGGACTACGCCGTTGGAGGTCTCCCAGATTCGCAGGGTCTCGTCAGTGGAGCACGACACACCAAGTCCACTGGACGTTACATCAACACTGGTTACCTGGGAACAAACAGCTGTGCATAGATTATCTGAGCTCAGGTTTGGATAGCCTGAATTGCGTTAATAATGAAAGTAAAGAATCCACTCTGGTTGTTGAAATCCTGGCTACTCCTCCTTCTTAATTGGTAGCTGACCTGGACAAAAGTCCAGGGTGACGGGGTGACCCGATAGTGACCTGGATGCGGTCCGTTACAACTCGGACATTGACCATGTGTCGCCACAGAGCAGCCGTCCCGTCCCGTCCCCCGTCTCACTCACGGCCTTTGTGTGCAGTGAGCGCAGCTCGGCGGCCGGCACCAGGTGACGGTACAAGGCTGAACTGGACTCATGGCCCACCTCCAGCGCGTCCGTGCCGCAGCGGCGCGCCCAGAACCCGTCCGAGCCGCGCACGGCCGGCTCCTGGTGTCGGCCCGGCGGCGCCGCCTGCAGATGGCCATGGACGCTGGCCTCGCCTAGAGAACACGGCACTCAAACAGACTCAACTGGACAATACAGCCACTGGCAGATCCAGAAGGCGACTTCGGGCAGTTCGGGGGTCCAAAGCTAAAACAAATTCCACATAAGTCTGAAAACTTATTGGATTTCGGCTCCTTATGCATTGGCAGTTGATATAAAACAAACTTCTTTGATAAAAGTTGCGTATTTTTTTGCTGTTGTATTGGAACATCTGGCAATTTTGTGCCGATTTCGGTCGGGTTCTTAGGAGAGCCATGGCCCCATTTCAATTTGTCCCCTGAATCTGCCATTGAATATAACAGGCGTACAGCACCACCTGAACAGCACAAAAGCGATACAGCCTCACCTGTACAACATACAGCCTAAGCAGGACAACATGGCAGTACAACAAACTCACTCAGACAAAGCAACAGTCACAGCAGTCTTTCCAGGTGTCAGTTTGTTACTAATGAAAACCAATGCCTTAAACCTCGCCAGTGTAAGGCAAAACTGCTTCGTCCCATGTAGGGGGGAGGGGGGGGGGGATGTAACCCCCTTGCCGATTCGCCCCTAATTGAGCCAGAGCTTCGTTTTAAAAACGAGCGTGTTGCTTGCGAAAAGAGGAAGCCAAAGATATCCGACTTTAAGGCCCCGAGTCATTTGGTTACCTGTGAGGACAGGTCAATGACCCGAAATCACCGAATTCCGTCAGCCGTTACAATGACTGCCAATTAAGTCAATCAAGGGAAAGCCATGCTCTAAAGACCAAGACTAGTAGTAGTAGAAGTAGATGTAGTAGTAGTAGAGTAGTAGTTCTGGTTAGTAGAATGCGTTTTGATACATTCCTGGTCTCAGTTGACCTTTATTCCTAGTCAAAGGTCAGAGGTCAGCTTAAGCCATCTGAGGCCAGTCACTTCGGTTGACCTGTAATAGAGCATGACCTAAATTGAACCCTTTTTTGCATAAACTAAATAAGTAATTCAAAATCAGTGCAAGAAAATACTCCAGAAGGCTCTGGAAATCAAAGGTCATCCGAGGTCATCAGAAGTCAGTGGCCTCGGTTGACCTTTGGGGGATCGTGGCATCATTGGAAACCATGAAGGTCACATGGTTGATGGTAACACCTGTTTACACGCTCCTGAATATAAAAAAATCAGGAAGCGAGTGAGTTATAAGCATCCATATGTCACAGAACGCCATTTGCGCTTGATAATACCTTAAGAAAAATGTCACCGGACACGATTCATCGGGGTCACGGTTTCGAAATTTTCAGGGCAGGTGTCAAATTTACCAAAAACAGAAAACAAAATTTCACCGCAATGCACCTTTTTTTACGTGAGTTATTCCCCAAAAACGAGCGGGATGGCCACTACCCCTCCCCCTACACTGGCGAGAATTAAAGCATTTCAAAATAATTTGACTTATGTAATTCCAAGGCAACAAAATCAGAATGATATTAATCATAACTCACCAGGTTGTTTTAAAGTAACCCAAACTGTTTCACCACTTCTGGAATGGAAACACAGTGATTTCAGGATACTCATCTAGCAGAGAGTTGTGATAATTCACTATCTATTTTACTTTGATGTTTATTTTTCTATGCTTAGATTAAAGGTACATCCCACCATCATAATGGGAATTGAACTGAGATAGCAGTTTTAAAGTCTGTGTTGAAATACCACATTCAGTACCCTCAGTATGGTTGTAAACACTCCTATAACGAATATGTTTATTTTTCAACCGGGAATCTTGGTCTTACAGGTCTTACAGATAATTCTTCATATAGAGATTTTCTGGTGATATATTGTATTGCTGTAGTATGACACTCTAGCAGGCAAGCCATTTTTGGTTGGTTTCCTCACCAAGAATGAGTTTATATTTTGTATCATCTGCATCACTTTTGGCTTCAGCAGAA
>JARFNZ010137349.1:0-10758 GCA_031763405.1 Balanus nubilus
TAAGCTCTAACTCAATTAAAGGCGAATCGGCAGGGGATTGCATGCCCCCCCCCCCCCTCCCCCTACATGGAGACGCAGCAGTTTTGTTCTACACTGGCAAGGGTTAAGGGTCAAATCACGTGGTCGCGGGGCAGGCTGAGACAGTTCAAGGGTTATGGTGTGACTCGAAGTAACAGATCAGCAGTAGGATCACGGAACGGCCAATACCTGTACAATATTACATCACCGGTCGGAGACCGGACGGCTTCATGATTTGCCACGCGATATAATATAAGCAGCTTGTGTGCTTGGATGTGACGCCATATTGCTGATGTTATCAACTGCTTATACAATGCTGTATGAGCTTTTTGCGTGCCTGTACTTCACACTCGAAGTTTGCCTCTATCGCTTCTGCCGCTTTGATTGGCTCTTGCTATATGAAAACTCGCTGCGAAGTATCGCTTCGGCAGGCTGCCCGCTAGCTCTGCCAGGATAACAGTGATTAGTTATGGCGTGTCGAAGGCACCCACAGGACGGTCTATAATATACAGATACCTCTTCATCGGACCTTTGAGTGTCGTCTTACTTATTCATGTTTGTATGTGCAGTTGTTCCTTTACGGTCGTTCATTTAGGTGTGGTTGATTATCAAAATTAGTATCATGCATATGCATAATATTCTTCAACTGAAATGATGTTTAACTTCATTGCACATATAATGTTAAATGTTAAGTTTGTAAAGAATCGGTGGTTATGTGATCTTCACCACTTCCCTGTTCAGAAATATGGATAGGCATGGTTTCCCGAACCGTTTTCAGTAGTTCGTCCCTCCCTTAATTTGCTTAATTGCAAGCTAATGCATGAGCTTATTAAGGAACAACGAACCATAGCTGAAGTCATTTTTCATTTGAATGAGATCCTAGTCGCCATTGTCTTATGTGGTCATTGCTTTACTTTGGCTTAAGCGCGATGTTCGCATAAGCCAACTCGTTGGTTCTTGATTTTCGCCAGTTGAATTTCTTCCCGCCGCCCTATAGGAACACGGCCTGTGCCCCATGGCTTAGCACATGTATATTTTCACCTGGTTTATTTTATTTCACCTTTCACCCGGCCGTTTCGTTTTTAGATGGCGCACGAGCAGATGTCCGCGGCAAAGGTGAGCACCGCTTCAGCATGCGCCGGTATTCTGACCCGTGTATCTATTTGTGTGCGTGTGCCCAGCGTCCTTGGTTCGGTGCCCCTAACCGTGTCACACGTACGTACCTCGTCTGCGATGCGTCTTACTTGGCGCTTACTGTCCGCCGTTTTTGGTGACTCCTACAACTCGCCTACAATCGCTGGGCCCAGCTTCTTGCAGCACTCTCCGCTTGTTCTCCTGTGCCGTGTCCCGGCGTATGCGCTATTTCTGGCTTAGATACATGCCCTTTCACGTCCATATGATCCGTGCTCCCCCTGAAATGAAATGTTAACTGTCTGTATATACCCACTCTTATGAATTTCAAGCCTGAGTTCTCTTATTTTAACTTGGATATTTGTAATATAGTCGTATCGTCTGTGTGATTTCTTGCCAATTTTCGCTTCAGAACACAATGACAATGTCTTTATCACTGTAAACTGTTGGGATAGAGCGCTTACGAGCTCTCTATGATAGGCCGAAAGGCTGTACCTATCTCTTTGATAGGTACAGCCCTGCGGCATACATTTGTACGCATTGCACAGCTTATTTATACTTAAAATCCTTCCACTACCTGTGAATAGAGAGCTGTCAGGTTTGATGTCAACCTTGTTTGGATTTTATGCTCTTACTTTTCCGTTATTAAATGGCTATTAGTGGATATAATATAATAGTTTTCCCATTTATATTCTTTTCCATTTTTCGCATTTTCTTTAATATTTTGAGAAATTGTGCAGAGTTGTGGAAACTAGTGCCTTATTTCGTTATCGCAATGATGCTCGACATGTTATACCTACATTTTCTCTCCGCATTTTAAATTGGCAGTGAACGACGTTTCTCGTTACTTCAACGTTACTTCCACATGTTATGCACAGCAAAAATCTAAACTCCGGTCTTGCTCTAATGTCAGACCTGTGCTTTCGGTGATGTAGTGTATCGACATCGTCTACATCACGAATAGCTCAGAAGGTCCGGCATCGGGTGTCCGGGGTCACGGCAGTTTGCTCTATGTGTGTAGGTACCTGAGCTTTTCAATGTGTTTTTATGGATCCTCCATTTCGGCTCCTTTCTGCAAACCTATGTTATGGTTACGAGCGAGCGCAAAGCGGGTCATCCTTCAGCATGATCAGGAACAAATACGAAAATGAGCGGCCTGGCACATACCGACACTTTTGAGAAGCATATGCATATCTGCAACTGCATGTCCGATAGACAAGCGGATCTCTTTGTTGAGAAGCTGCTGTCGTTGCGTCGGCGCATAGGTGCTTGGCCCAGCGCCCCAATTTACATACGGCGTTTTCATACCCACCTACATACACTGTACATTGTATTCGCGCTCACTCGTTTATCGCCAACGATGCTTTACTGGTTACAATTGCTTGGCATAATTAAAAGCATCCGACGCTAAATTACGCCCAAATGTATTTTATAGGCTGTGTAGCCAATATCGATGAAGGTATCTAAGAAGAAGACCGGGGCAAGACGCCCTCTAACGTTTGATGACTCATAGCGCCAGTTCTATTGACTGGAACCGACAGAATTTGACACTGACATGATCGTTAAACATTTTCCTTTCTTAAAAATCTGCAGATTGTTCTTCGTTTTAAAGGTCTAACGTGTGATCGTTGATTCTATGAGTTGCATCGTTATGAGTGCAAGTGGGGCGCATTGTCACCGGGGTGACGCAAGACGCTCCACCTCATGTGGCTTCTGAATGTAATTTATCTAACAGTAAATCTCTATCAAATCAAGTGCTGGAATGTGTTTTTTTTTATAAAGATGTTGCCACTGGGATGGGGCCGATGGCCCGGCAACGATCCATCGGTGTGCCGTAGCTTTTATGCGACTACTTTTATCCTTCATTTGACGACACTTGATGGTGATGTTTGTTCACGGAAAATTTGATAAATTAGTCAAATGATCGTTAAACCGTGTTATTATACCGTGTCTTTGCAACGGCGCCGTGCTGATCCCCCAACTTTACACACCTAACTATTCAAAGGTTGTTTTCTCTTGTGCAACGAAAATCGTCGCCTTCAAGTTGTCAAATACCAAGAACGTGCGGTGTGGCGTATTACGCCGGCGTAACACGCGAACACCGATTGAATGGACACGTTCCTTTCGTGTAGTTACTCGCTTTAAATTATTTTACTGAGGTCAGCCGCTTCACTTGCCTCAAACGAACTACCAGGATGTTTTTTTCATTGCTTAAATCATCGGGCCATAATATGAACATGTGAATACATATGCATAGTTGCTATTTTCATGCGTATCAGTCATCTAAATAATACAAACGTTTTTCCTCCGTTTTGGAACGGAGAATCTGAGAATGTCATTATGTGTAATTTTCTCTCAAGATGCATCCTTGTATTTCCAACTTCTTATTAGATATTGTTGTGACTAGGTTGATCGACCTTGCAATGCAAGAACTGAGTAAGAAAACGAGAACATCCTCTTTCCGAGTGGATTGGTGCGGAACCTCTAAGAATTACACCAAGCGGTAGGCAGAACAAGGCATAGGTATATACCTAGGGATGATGTAATGTGACGCAGAAAGGAGTTTTCACTGCCATTACCAATGCCTTTTAAATGTTAGGCACCTACATACAAAATGAACGTGGACAGAACTATCCACCCCAGCCTCTTCCCATGTTTTGCGTCATACACTATCCAGTGATGTGTCGTTGATGACCATAGCTAATCTGACTCATGTCTGATGAGAGCCGTCATCCCTGTACCCACCGCTGGTGGCCTCCATGTCGCCGGTACCTCACGAATCGCTCCCCTCTGGCGTGTATGTGTGTGAACCCGGCCCGGTGCGGCCCGTCCCGGCCCTCTCGCAGGATACGTCACACGAGATGGTGGTGGCCTGCTGCCGGTTCCTCTGCTACTTCTGCCGCACCTCGCGCCAGAACCAGAAGGCCATGTTCGACCACCTGCAGTTCCTGCTGGAGAACTCCAACATCCTGCTGTCGCGGCCCTCACTGCGCGGCAGCACACCTCTCGACGTCAGCTATTCCTCGCTGATGGACAACACCGAGCTGGCGCTGGCCCTCAGGTCAGTAAACATCCTCGCTGATGGACAACACCGAGCTGGCCCTGGCCCTCAGGTCAGTAAACATCCTCGCTGATGGACAACACCGATGACCCTCAGGTCAGTAGAACACGTTAGCTGCTCCTCGCTGGTGAACAGCACGGGCACCTAGGTCAGTGCAGCTCGTCAGCTGATTCTCAGATCCTGCAGATGCAGATCTTCAGATCTTGATCCGTCATATGTACTCTGCCCCACCCCCTGATGGACAATGTGGGCCCCCAGGTCAGCATAACACGTCAACAGTCGGAAACACAGACAGAACTACGATCGATCGGCAGGAATAGGGGCGGGCGAGTGTGTGGATAACCAAAATTGGACTGATGGCCAACGATTAAGCAAACTGAGTTGACAGTTGACACGCCGGCTTACAGAAACTGAAGTGAAAATGTGCCTGCTTGTCTGAAGCAGTGCGCAATCGTCATTGCAGTCCACCAGTTGACCATGCCCGCCGTCCGTGACAGGGAGCACTACCTGGAGAAGATTGCCGTCTACCTGTCACGCTGCGGTCTGCAGTCCAACAGTGAGCTGGTGGTCAAGGGCTACCCGGACCTCGGCTGGGACCCCGTGGAGGGAGAGCGCTACCTCGACTTCCTCCGCTTCTGTGTCTGGGTCGGAGGTGAGAGACGGTCGGCACCCTCCCTCTGACCTCTGACCTCTGCCTTCTGCCATCTGCCATCTGCCATCTGCCATCTGCCATCTGTCCCCTGCCCTCTGCCCCCTGCTCCCTGTCGGCGGGTGAAAGTGTGGAGAAGAACGCTTACCTGGTGATCCGTCTGTTGATGTGCCTGTATGTGTCTCAGTCTGTATGTGTATGTCTGTATGTGTATGTCTGTATGTGTATGTCTGTATGTGTATGTCTGTATGTGTATGTCTGTATGTGTATATCTGTATGTATGTGTGTGTCTATAATCTGTATGTGTGTCCGGCAGGTGAGAGTGTGGAGGAGAACGCCAACCTGGTGATCCGGCTGTTGATCCGTCGTCCCGAGTGTCTCGGTCCGGCCCTGCGTGGCGAGGGAGAGGGACTGCTGAACGCCATCAACCAGGCCAACAAGGTCGGTACTGCCTATTGCTGCACCGCCCGGATGGGAATACACGTCAAAGCATTGGGAATGGTCGTCTTTGCTGTGTTTCTGCGATATTTTGGATAAATGACGCGAGCCTGATCCTCTGAGAGAAGAGACCACATTCAGATATTCTCATCTGCCGTTTCACCACCGTCAGATGGCCGAGCGGATTGACGCCCAGAATAACGGCCCTTCTCCCCTGCCTGACCTGTCTATGGCCGCCGTACCGTCAGATGGCTGAGCGGATTGACGCCCAGAATAACGGTGCCGTGGAGGCGGACGGTGGGGCGTTCAGCAGCCACCCGCGACCTGTCAGCGACGACGACGAGGACTACATCAACACGGGCGCCGCCATCCTCAACTTCTACTGCACCCTGGTGGACGTCATGGGACGTTCGTCGCCGGAGGAGTTCCTCATCGAACAGGTAATGGAACTCTACCGAGTGCTGCCGTCTGGCAGAGGATACGAGGCAACGTGGCCGTGACGCAACTTTGTGTCATCGTTTACAGCATTTCCGTGTTCTGAATGTTCCTTAGATATATTTTCTTATCATGCTCAAGATTGCTGATATGCTATGGTTAACAGTTCAACTATTATTTTAGCTTATCTGATTTTAACCACCTAAATAGCATGCATAATACTGTCATGTTGTTCTCTGTTGTTATCATTTTAGCACCTGTTCTGCTTAGCACCTGTTATGCTCTGTTTAGCACCTGTTCTGCCCTGTTGCCGCCCTGTTGACCTGTGTGTTGTGCGCAGGGCAAGAACGAGTCGCTGCGAGCGCGCGCCATCCTGCGCTCTCTGGTGCCCCTGTCGGACCTGGAGGGCGTGCTCAGTCTGCCGTTCACCCTGCGGGACGGAGAGGGCGAGGACACCTCCAGCAGCGACATGCCTGCAGGTCAGAACAGACACTGTCCGCAGGTCAGAACAGGACAGTGTCCGTGGGTCAGCACAGGACAGTGTCCGTGGGTCAGAACAGGACAGTGTTCGTGGGTCAGCACAGGACAGTGTCTGTGGGTCAGCACAGGACAGTGTCCGCAGGTCAGAACAGGACAGTGTCCGCGGGTCAGAACAGGACACGTGGAGAGAATGGCGTGGCCGGAGAAACACGGATCCGGTCTGATCGAGCTGCTATTTTTGTCTCTGGCTCTTCCTTAGGTCAACGGGTTTAACTCAGGAGTTGGATGCGAGTAAAATTATCTTGAAGTAAGACATGGTCTATTTCTATTGCCGCATGAATCGTACATGTTATTCGACTCGGAAGAGCGGTTTATTCGAGCTTGCTGTGTGCTTTGTTACAGGCCTGATCCCGTCCCACAAGCAGTCGGTGGTGCTGTTCCTGGAGAGGGTGTACGGTATCGAGGACCGCGAGCTCTTCTTCCGGCTGCTCGAGTTCGCCTTCCTGCCCGACCTGCGTGCCGCCACCGTCCTGGATAAGGTCAGTCAGAGTCTCCTCCATACTGGACCTGTGCGCCGCCACCGTCCTGGATAAGGCCAGTCCCCGTCAGACCCGACCTGCGCGCCGCCACCGTCCTGGATAAGGCCAGTCTCCGGTGCCCGTGTCTGTAGTGGTATTTTGTTTTTATGTCGTTAAAAGAGCACTTCATTGTACCGTTTAACCGTAAGTATCGTCGTACCGATACGAGCACTGGTGTACCCTCTGGGCTCAACCTTAACTACGCCTTACTCTGTGCTATAAAACACAAGGTGATATTTTGTACTTGGTGTTTCTAAATAGTTATCTTACATCAAAACAGTTCTGTTTTGATATTTGTCGGCAATCTACCGTTACAAGGACTGTCAGCACTGTGACCCAAATTCTGGGAACGGAGTGTCCTGCTGGATGCAGCGTGTATTCCCAGTGAGTAGTTCCCATTATTGACTGTCATATCACCTCTCCGGTCCGTCTGCGCGTTAGAGCGACGGAGGAGAGTCCGACATGGGCCTGGCGCTGAACAGATACATCGGCAACTCGATCCTGCCGCTCCTCATCAAACACTCCCGCTTCTACGCCGACGCCGACAACTACTCCAGCCTGCTGGACGCCACGCTGCACACCGTCTACCGGCTCAGCAAGAACAAGATCCTGACCAAGGGCCAGCGGGAGGCCGTCTCCGACTTCCTGGTCACGCTCACCAGGTACATACCTCGGCCGGTGGCGGCTCGGCAGCGCGGTATATTTTTATTAATTTCAATCGATTTCAAGCAGTGCGTTACAACATGTCAGGTCTTTTCTACTAACGCAATCTAGGAACCAGATTGGTTTAACATATGCGGTACGACATGACTCAAGACGCTTGCTTGTGTCGCCGTCTTAGAGCAGGAATATTTGGAGCCTTGCGGCGCAGCATATCTTCAGGCGTGTACTACTAGTGCCATCTATGGACGAGGATTTAAGAGCTTTGCGGCGCAGCATAACTTCAGACATTTTCCAATAATGTCATCTATGGATGAGGATATTTTAAACTATGCGATGCAGCTACTTTTCAGGTGCTTACCTACTTTAACTGGCGTCGTCAGATGACGGTTATTAATTTAGTAGAGATGCATGCTGTTGATGTTGACACACTCTAAACCAGTGGTTCCCAGCATTAAACACATCAACTGTAACACTGAATTGTTAACAACCAAATTGTTATATAAACGCCTACCGCTGGTGCTGACCTTAGCCTGGCGCCGCCAGGGAGCTGCACCCCGGCATGATGCTGAAGCTGCTGCGGAAGCTGACGGTGGACGTCTCCAACATCACCGAGTACACCACTGTCGCCCTCCGGGTGAGCCAAAGGCCGTCCTCCGCCGGGCTCCTCACTGTGAGGCGTTGTCAATGACGTTATCCAATAACGCACCGGTCCTACGTGAACCGTATATCATGACGCCTTTGATTGTGACTATGAGACTTGAGGAAGAGTTACATGCTATTTATGTGGCCTGTCTATATGATCCGCGACGTCTGGCCTTTTGCGCCCTGTGACGTCTGAGTGACCTGTGACGTCAGTGTCACCTGTGACCTGTGACGTTGGTATGTATGACCTGTGACTTTTGATTGTCTGTGTGACCTGTGACGTCGGTGCGACCGCTGTGACCTGTGGACGTCTGTGTGACCTGTGACCTGTGACCTGTGACCTGTGACCTGTTTCAGCTGCTGACGCTGCACTATGACCGCTGCGGCCGCTACTACGGCTCACCGAACGGTCAGGGATCGTACGGCTGCGCCAGCGAGGAGGAGAAGCGGCTCACCATGATACTCTTCTCCAACATCTTCGACTCGCTCGCCAAAATGGTACGCTCATGCCGCGGGATGGTTTGCAGCTCTTAGTCGAATTGTTATCTACAGTCTTATTGGTGCGTTGCGTAGCTACCCCCCATCGCCGCACTTTCTAGCGACGGAGGCAAATCAGTGCTGGTCGGCAGTGGTTTCAAGGTCCGAAATGTGAGGTGATTATTTGGTTTACCAACACAAAATGTTTTTACCCTTCCTCGCCTGCTTATTTACTTGGAGTACCGAAGTGAAATTCACGGTGTTTCCTTTCGAATGTGGCCCTTCATTTGTATACAGTACTATGACCCCATCCCCGATGTATTACCGCGCTGCCCTGTCTCAGCAGTACGTGACTGTCTGCATATGTCTGTGTTCAGGAGTACGACCCGGACCTGTTCGGTAACGCTCTGCCCTGCCTGACGGCGATCGGCTGCGCCCTGCCGCCCGACTATTCCCTCACCACCGGCTACGAGGACGACCTGTTCCGCCAGAGCACAAGGACAGACGCCAAGTACATCCCGCAGCCCATCAACACCAGCACGTACGTCACGTAGTCGGTCAATGCCATCGTCAGCTTGCTCAGTCGCTAACATAGGCTGTCTGGCCTGAATGATACACTGCGACCAAGTCCGTCGCTCACGGATAACTCCATTCGTCTCTGCTGGCTTGGCGTTAAACGTGTTTCACAGTGTATCATCATATCTGAAGCATTGTGGCGGCTCTGTCCCGATGTTGACGTACAAATCTGCGCCCCCCCCCCCCCCACAGCGTGGCGCTGACCAAGGAGATGACGGACGTGATCCAGAAGTTCAGCGACCACTACCACGACGCCTGGTCCTCGCGGAAGCTGGAGAACGGTTGGTTCTACAGCGAGGAGTACAACAGGGAGGAGAGGACGCACCCGCGCCTGAAGCCACCCTACATGCTCTCCGAATACGTAAGTGGTAGACAGTGGCCGGCGACAGAGCCACCTGCGATGCCGGCATACTTTTCAGAAGCGTTAAGTACACTCCCAACCGCAGCATGCCGATTTTCGATTCTCTATGGTTAATGCATTATATACTTATGGATTAATATCGTTTACAAATTGGTGGCAGCTCTGCCTTGGGCCGGTTGAGTCTTCTGTTTAGGGCGCCGACCGCCCTGCTGGCTATGGACCGCGGCTCAGGCGCTGACCTCCTGTTGGTGTTTGTTTGTTTGTTTCAGGAGCGGGAGAGGTACCAGAAGCCGGTGTGACAGGCGCTGACCTCCTGTTGGCGTGTGTTTGTTTGTTTCAGGAGCGGGAGAGGTACCGGGAGCCGGTGCGACATGCGCTGACCGCCATGCTGGCGCTCGGCTGGACGGTGGAGTACGGCGAGGCGGACACGCTCAGCCCCAAGGGATCCATCCGCCGCAGCTCCTCCAGACAGGACGTGGTGAGAAACGCCGCCGACTTACCTGACCTCCTGTGGCTCAATCTGAGGGATTTACAGTTAAAATGTACCTCCATTAAAAGTACCTACGTATTTAGTACTTAGCTGCTAACTCTTAACGAGTTAACGAGTTAGCGAGTTAGGCGAGCTAGGCTGGTGCTCGGCGCCACCCGCCTCATGCCGGGGGGGAGGGGTCGTTTCGACGCCCCTATCTAACACGGATTCTAAGAAACGTAGAGCAAAACGGAAAACGGCGTTCGAAAGCTCGTCAAAAATCATTTCGAAATTACTTTGATAATTTTGTTTCGCTCATGTCAATATTGAAGTCACCAGAGGTCATGGAAGGTCAAAATGTATAAAACATTTTCTTTTTAATTTCCGCCATTATCTCGGGAACTATGCTAGCTAGTAAGAAAACGAAGCAGTAGAATAGAAAACTCTTGTAACGCTCTTTCGTTGACATGTCATCAGATTTGACCTCAGGTCAATAGTTTCGGCTCCAGATTTCATCAAAGGTCAAAATGGATGTTTTCTGGGAAAACGATCGTTCGCGAATAACTTTTTAGGCAACTTTTTAGGTCAATGCGCATCGAAACATATATATGATGACCTTAAAATGTCAATTTCCAAATTTGACCTCAGGTCAAGGTCACCTGGTGACTCAAGTAGGTCACGTTGGGTCATGATGCATATGAGTCGATGCGTCTTGACGAGACGAATACATTGGTTGGTGCCATTTTCGCGCTTCTATCTTTTTCGTATCTTCTATCTTCT
>JARFNZ010137359.1:0-10757 GCA_031763405.1 Balanus nubilus
TCGTCGCCGCCGCGGCCGCAGCAGCTCGGCCGGAGGAAGCTGCCAGAGGAGATCGAGTGCGAGCGGCTGTCGCGCGCGTTCGTCTCCCACACGCCGGTCGACAACAAGCTGCAGAACCTGCTCGGTGAGTGCCGCCGGAGGGTCCGCTGGGGATGGGGGGGGGGAGGAGGAGGGGGTTGGTTGGTGGGACACGGGTGTCGTGCAGAGAGTGACGAAGTAAAAAATACACTCTACTTTAGTTCATAGACGTTTCAATGCATACTTAACGGACAATTGATAGCATTTTACCAAAGCTTCAAAGGATGCCTGGTTCATGGGCTATTGATATACACATGTCAAGTGTCGTTTTTATGACAACGCCTCAAAAAGCTTCCGGGATGTGGCAGCCAGTTTTTGCCTCATTTTTGTCACCGTTGCCAGCACGTACGACGGCTGTGTCGAGGCAGGCGTCGCGGCAGCGTCCGTCGTATTTGTCGTCTGTCGTGGTCAGTCCGGAGCGGGCTGGACACGCCGCGTCCCGTCTCTGTACCGTTAACCACACGACACCGGGTGTGGTCGACCTTGCCGGACCGGCGCGCGACGCCCCCTCCCTTGATCAGAAGACGATGTGGGTCAGTTTTTGGCGGTCCTCTGATTGCCGTCTTTAGTGGCGCGATAGGGGCGGACAGAGGCGGTGTTTTTGCACGCCGCCCGACGTCCATTGCTGTGCAGTGCGTGTTTGCAGAGGAGGTTTTTATCCGGCGGTCGGTGGCACAACGCTTTGAGTAATGGCATGTCCCGGAGGCTGCAGATACACATGCAGATACAGTCTGAAGGAGCAGAGGAGACCGCGAGAAAGGCCTCTCCAGTGTCGGGAACCACCCCGACTGGTGCATTGGGCGAACCACGCCTGGGAAAGCTGTCGTGAGAGGTGATAAGAGATGATGGTTTCTAATTCAATTCATTTTAAGTTTGCACTTGCTGAAGCTTGTGAAAGTAGGCGCTGGAAACTGGATGCCGCTGTTATTTCACTACACGACCTTCCAGGACCACAGGCCTGAAGGCTGCTGGAGCCGTGAAACCGAGTGCGGATGTGCGACCTCACGTCTGCGGCAGGATGTTGGCGCTCCTGGCGGCGGATGTGCCTGCTGCGCTGCGGGCCGTCCGCGCCACGATCGTGCCGTCCGCGCCGCGATAGTGTCGGCGCGGAGGTCGCGACCTTCTGCCGCCGACTAACGACCGGCTGGCGTGACGGCGGACGGCGCTGACCGCGCCAATCACGCCGCAACACGGCGCGGCGCCGCCCGGCTGGCCACCGTTTTCTCCTCTCTCCGGCCGGTGGCTGACCGGGTCAGCTGTAACCCGGCGCCGATTCGCCCCGGCTCAATGGAAGGCAAAGAGCTTTCGCTGCAGCGCGCTGCGCCGCTGCCGTCCCGCTGACGCCCGTGAAATGACCCTAACTTGTCAGACTGGCCGTCAACAGATCCGGAGACTATGCAAATCAGGAGTCGGCTATCAGTGACCGCTCCGGGCCTGAGAGTGCGCAACGCTTCGGAGCGGCCTTGAGGATGATCAACGGGGTCTATTATCAGGCGGCAGCTCGGGCGGTAGCGCCGCTGCTCGCTCATTTGTGCGCCGGCCGGGAGGAAAACAGGATCAGGTCGGCGGCTGGTTTCGGTTAAAAGTCTGTCCGAGTGACCTCGGGTGCTCGGCGGCTGGGCGGGGCCGGCCGTGAGCGGGCCCGCCCACCGGTCACGTCCGAGATTGGGCCCGCGAGCTGCCGGACTGCCGCCGGATTGCCGAGCTGCTGTGCTCGGAGACCGGTCCCGCCGGCTGCAACACGCACAGATGCCGACAGGCCGGCACGCACGCTGTGTGTGACGAAACGCGGCGGGGTTTGGTGGACCGACGCGATCCGAGTCCCGGCGGTAGTGACTCTGATCTCCCTCCTAAGACGAGAGAAGGAGGTGAGGCGGACACACGTCTAAGAGATGTCTCCGATTGTCCGCGCGAAGCCTGACGCCTGACGCCTGACGCCTGATGCCTGACGCCTGGCGCCAGTAGTGCCACAGCTGCGCGATCCGTCCCGCAAAGGAGAGAAACAGGGAGAAACGGCCGCTGTCTGCGCCGCTGTCACCCGCTGAGAGCTCCGGCAGAATATCCGAGAGCGGCGCCACAGCCGCGACACACGGGTGCTAATGGCTTCTGACGACGTAACCGGAACGGCATATGTGG
This sequence comes from Balanus nubilus, assembly GCA_031763405.1. Lineage (NCBI taxonomy): Eukaryota > Metazoa > Arthropoda > Thecostraca > Balanomorpha > Balanidae > Balanus > Balanus nubilus. The sequence continues at coordinate 2,215 of JARFNZ010137359.1, forward strand.
GTGAAAACTGCACTGCTCCCAACTCGGTCATGTGTTACTCCGTCTGTCGGTGTAACGCCATGTGACGCTCTGTGACACCTTGTGACGCCGTGTGACGCTGTTTTCTCCGTCCCGCAGTGCCAGGCCCCGGCCACCGGACCAGCGCGCACTACATCCAGGGTCTGTTCGACCTTCAGCTGGCTCAGACGGGCCCGCGGAAGGCCGCTCCAACCAGTCCCGCCAGCGCGGCGCCGGCTCTCTCGCCGACTGGGTCGCCGGACAAAACGTAAGTAGACCGCCCCTCCCTCCCCACACACACACGCACACCTACCTAAACACACACCGACATGTTCTGACGAAGTGACGGAGAGACGCCGATCCCGGAGATGCTCCAGCTATCCACGGGCGGACCACAGTATGAGTTTTGCTCGTATTGAGCAGTGCACGCTCAGGTGCGTTTGACTGCCTGCTGTGCGGCTATTTGAACACGCCATCGGCAGGATGGATGACTGCTCGTGAGACGGACGTTGTGCCACAGTCACTACCGGGTGGGACGTGGGTGGTACTCGGGACTCGGTGTGTATATCCAGCGTCATGGCCGACGCTCGACACACAGTGGCTCGCCTTCAATACTGCCGGCCGCCGTGTGGTCTCAAAGCTTTGCCGCCGTGCTGTCCATGGCTCCCTCCGTGCCGCCACTATGACGCAGACTCCCCTGGCTACCGCACGGCTGGATAAACTCGCCCCCATCCCTGACCGGCCCGCCGCGCCGCCGCGCTGTCTCTCGGCTCCCTGCGGGCTGCGGCGGTGTTCTGTAAACAGGCCGGCGGTGTCCCTGCTACCGGCTGGCCCGTCGGTGGTGGTCCGACTCTGGTCCCCCGGCCCAGCTGTGGTCCGTCACGGTCCCCCGCCCCGCACCCCGCCGGCTCCCCGCCACCGTATCGATTTCCTGTGCCGAAATACACACAGCGCTGCCGCACATGGCCCCTCGGCCGCCCCGCCGCCGCCGCCGCCCCCGCGGGCGGCCTCTGAGCAGACGCGGTCACTGGGATAGGAATGGGGAGGGCACATGCCGTGCAATGATGCTGCACAGTGCACAGTGCACACGGAGGCGCCGCGCCGACTCAAGTTGCAACGGCGGTGACATCAGCGCTGCTCAGTGGCGATGAGGGCTTGTGGTCTGTGTGACTCGGCGGTGCCTTTCGAGGTCACATGTCGCGGACATTTGCTGCTGACGGCCCCACCCTGTAATTATATAAGAACAAGCTGTAGTGCTTGGATCAGATAACGACTTCATGCTCAGTGTTGAATAAGCAATACACAAAGATGTCGAGTGTTAAAAATGGAGTTTCAGGTCAAGGGAAACTTCGGTCGCACAATAGAGGAATGTTGGTTTTACATTTGTGGGAAGTGGGGAAGTAGCTGTTGTGGTCACTGTCTTCACCTCCGTCCCGTGGTCAGGGGCGTGGGTATGACCTCTGCTGGTGCTGTGCCGCCGGCGGCTTCCCTGGGTCTGGGTGAGGTGAGGTGAGGTGAGGTGAGGGGTGGGGTGGGAGTGGCCCGGTGGCCGCCACTGCCGGTCACAGTCACGGCCGCCGAGCGATCTCACGCCGCCGCCGCCACTACCGGGGCCGATGGAGCCAGACGGGCCCACAGACGGTCAGAGCGGTCAGAAGGTCAGACAGTCAGTTAGTCAGACAGTCAGACAGTCAGACAGTCGGACGGTCAGGCGGTCGGAGCCGGTAATGGCGTCCGCCGCCAGCTGTGTGACTGTCTGTCTGCCACGCGGCGTAATGGTGTCACGATTGGAGGCGGCAGCCAACACCTGGGTTAACCGGAGCGGACTAATAGACGACACAGACGGCACACAGACGGGGCTGCCGCGCTCGATATGGGGGCAGGGTGGGGACGGGACGGGAGGGGAGGGGCGGCGCAGTGGCGGGGCGACCAGTCGCCGAGTGGCCACACGGTTTGGTGCTTACCGTCAGTTGATATCGGAATGAACAGACCTTGTGAGCTGCTCACTGCACGAGTCTTCATTCCCTCGTTGCATCGATATCTCGCTGCATCGATATGGGGATCAAACTTTCACAAGGCATAGTCGATATCGCTGAGTGCGCCCGTGCCGGTGTATGTGGTGCGGCGCGTCAGCTGTCCCCCGTCCCCCGTCCCCGGCGCGGGGGACCTGTTGACGGGCGTCGGCGGCCGAGGGAGGGCTGAGAGGGGGAGGGGGCGGGGGCGGGGGATCAGACGACGGAGGGCGGCGGACGAAGGGTGTGCGGCGGTTGGTGCTCAGTGATCGCCGGCCCAGTGTGTGCCAGTGCCAGTGCCAGGTGGTTGTGCCAGTGCCGGTGCCAGTGGCGGCGCCAGTGGCGGTGGTGGTGGTATCTTTGTCCGGTCTGGTACCATGCAGCGCCGCCCGTGAGTGATGCTCCACACGGTGATCTGCCGCGACAGGCCGGCTGGCGTGCTTTGGCGGCCGTGAGTGATGCCCCACACGGTGATCTGCCGCGGCAGGCCGGCTGGCGTGCTTTGGCGGCTGTTTGTTGTGCCTCCTAGGATACGTTTTTCAGACGTTTGTTTTAGGTGTGTCTGCCAAGTCTACCGCAGCTGACACGCCGTGTTTTGTGGTTGGGGTGATTGCTCTCCGGCCTTAATGTCTTTCATGTTGAGCCCGCGATGCGTCATAGGTCATAACTACTTCCCGAGCGCATTAAATCAACATATTCATTGGAGTATTGCACCTCACTTTGGCGTGATAAGTCAAGACAGTATGAGTCAGAATGTATTCATACATTCATGAATGAGTCATGGAGCTGCTTTAAGTCGAAACAAAGGTGTGAGCCCGACCTGTACTCGTGCCGATCACAGAATAACGGAACGTAATGCGTGACCCAGCTTTCGTTGAGACCTCACGCTGCGATTGCTGCGAGTTAGCTGATGTGGCAAGCCACGTAGCACGTTTCTCCGATTGGACAGCTGTTTTCTGCCATTGCTCTCAATCCTGTTCAGTTAATGATGCAATATTTCGTCAGCGCTCCGTCATTTTGCAGGACATTGTCTCGTTCAGTGCTGGGTAACTGCAGTTACGGATATTGTTCCTAAGGATCGTTCGCTTAGTCTCCTAACCACCTCACTTCGCGCCTCCGGCCAGGTCTCCACGACGATTTTCCGTGTCGCCCACTGATCTCTCTAACCACCTGCGCTTGTCTCTCTGTTCCCAGGTCTCCAGAGACATCTCCGTTGCGACCTGACTCGGCGTATTTCACCACGTCGGCGTCCAAGGCCAAGTTCCTGACGCAGTACGGACGCGACGTCTCCGCCGACCAGAGCCTCAAGAATGTCCACAACGTCGAGGAGGTCAAGCGGCAGAAGGTGCGGTGGGCCGACGGCCGCGGGGCTGGGTAGGGATGGGGTCTGGCGTGCAGCCTCTCACGTGCGGGTGCTGGAGGTTTGTAACGGATATGTACGGTTGGTGTAGGCTTTATGGCGTAATGCTGTGTTGAATATTAGTCCAGAAGTGTAATATTTTACTCAAAATCATACAGGAGGTATGTTTTTGTTCTTTTTAGCTCTCGTTATTAATCAATCTTGGCGATGTGTTTCGGCCGTCTTTCATTTTTCTCGATCTGCATGCACGTGCAGTAACCTTTGGGTGGAATGTCTCTCCAAGACTGCGCCCGTTATCGTCTGTTGATTTACACTGATTCGTATTGTTAACACTGATCCTGATTAATTCGATAATTAGTCTACCTGATTGCACAATCGCCACGATAGATCGCATTAGAAACGGTCATTTACCGGTTTGCTGGTTCAGCGAAGCTGTTTGCTTCCCTCGTAGAACGCGCGGCGTCCCACGTGATAGCAAACTTGCGTCAGAAATCTACTGAAAAGCGGGCGCTATTCGGCCACAGACAGCTTCATTAATCACGTGCTGTACTGCAGCGAACAGCCACCAGTGCGGTGTGCGGCCTTCGCGGCTGCCGGACTGCTCAGGGCCCGGCTCTCCGGCTCCGCGGCCAGAGCCAATCGTGCGTTGACTGGTCGATCACCTGGTGAAACGACCCTGTATTGTGTGTGATCACTCCACCGAAAACCGCGTGATGCCGCCTGTCACACGGTCTGCCTGTGTGGAAACGGAGGCTGACTGGCCACCTGAAGTTGAAAGTAGAAGTTGATAAATCCTTGCCTATAGTTCACTGTTTACTTATGCTGACCGTTCCCGTGCCCTACCCCAGGAGGAGCTGGCGTCGCGCATCTCGCGCAAACTGGATATCCTGCGCGTCGAGCAGCAGGCGGTACGGCAGGAGATCGAGAGGAACGTGGCGCTCGGGGCGGAGGTCTCGGCGCGCGTCGAGCAGCTGGCGCAGCCGGCCGAGGCGGACAAGTACGCCACCTACGTGGAGCAGATCGGCACCATCACCAGTCTGCTGCTGGGGCTGAGCGGCCGACTGGCACGCGCCGAGAACGCACTCGTCTCGCTCGGAGAGCAGGACGCCGATGAGCGGGTGAGTGGCACGCTGACGTCACGGTCTGGGCGGGGCGGGGGGGGGGGTTGTTTGTCCCCTCGGAGCCGCTCTCCGACTGATTGAGGGCGGTGAGAGGAGAGCGGTGGCCTGGCGGGGGCGGGGGAGGGGACGGCGGATTAGCCGTGTCTCGGCTGTCGTCACCCGCTCAGCCCACGCCGCCGCCGCCGCCGCCCCCGTCCCTCCCCGGCAGGATGTTTTGAAGGGAGAGTAGTGATCCGCTGAAAGGAGTGGCTCGAAACAAAGAGTCGTAAAGCGGAGCGAAAGTGTGTTGACTTGTCGGGTACTGTTTGTGATCTGGCAGTGTGTTTTAGCAGCCGTAGTGTGCGTTCCATGCCAACTGGTCTATGATGAACGTTCTGACCGCCTACTTCTCCGGCAGACGAACCTGACGAGCAAGCGGGACAAGCTCTCGGAGCAGCTCGAGGAGGCGAGGAAGCTGAAGGTGAACATCGACCGCCGGAGTCAGCAGGTGAACGTGTTACTCCAGCACTACCTGAGCTCGGACGAGTATGCCGATTATCAGCACTTCATACAGATGAAGGCCAAGCTCATCATGGACTCGCGGGAGATCGACGATAAGCTGCGGCTGGGGGAGGAACAGCTGGCGGCGCTCACCCAGACGTGACTGGTGGCGCCGCCCGACGGCACGACCCCAGTGCCACCTACTGAGTGATATCGTTACTGTTGCTGCGCGAGGAAGCCGGCAGCTGTCGCGCTGTGTGTGATATAACGCTCGTCCGCGGACCGGCGCCACCCGACCCGGACAGGCAGGAGCGATGGATGACTATTTAACTGTCCACCCATACCTAGTGAGGCATTTATTTCCAGAGACCTTTTTATCCCTGCGTGACTTGTCCCCCCTGTGCGTGTGTCTCATTCTGCGTCAGCGAATTTCTATGAGCTCTGTCTGCGTCGTGTGTTGGCGAAGGAAGGCCCGGGGACGTGGCCCCGCTACTGTGTATTTTGCAATATGCCCGATGTTTTGCTCCCGCGGTGTAAGACGATCATTGTGTGTTGTACATAGAACACATGCTATTGCTGCGCTTCCGATGCCCGTGCTGCATATAGGAAGAATATGTGCCAGAATGTACTGTTGTTATACCTAGCCTAGGTCAATGAGCTTTCCAATCGTGCGCGCGCGCGTAATGTTTGCCTTATTCGGGACTGGGTAGGGGTGCGCCGCCTAGCTGGATCAGTGGGGTTCAGTTCCCAATGATCAGAATATCAGTATATTGTACCAGGTGTAAATTGTTAATAAACTATTGCCATGCACCCTGGTCTCTGCATATATGGAATATATGTATTCTACATATCGGTTTTATGCATCATATTTTCCATGTTAGATTACCTATGTAGAATATTCGGATTCCATACATTCGATACTGTGTGTACACAATCATTTTGACACCATCGTTCGTGATATGATCAGATTCGTCGAGACGAATCGAATCATATCACTTTAACCCGGAAGTAATTTTAAAATTTTGACCGAAGGTCAAGGTCGCGTGGTAACCCAAGTAAGTTAAGCTGGGTCATGTTGCATATGGGTCGACGCGTCTTGACAAGACAAACACTCGAGTACCAGCTCAACGTCTATTTCTTCATGTTGCCCAAGTTATTGACAAAAAAAGGTTTGTAACCTCCGATGACCTCGGTTGACCTTGTAATGTACATGCCACTGACCAAACATTGAAGCCACATCATCAATTAGCCTAATATAACATAATCCTGAAATAATTGAACCGATATGATGTACGTCTTTGGAAGAAGAAGCATTTGAAGATTTCCCGATTGACGTATAATAGGGAGCTAACGAAAATAAATTGACCTCAGCAAAAAACATACAACCACGTTCATATAGTATCATATTAGGTCAAACGGTTTCATTCCACAATGGGAACATCTTCAGTAAATTGACCTCGGGTCACCGATAAAAAACGTGAGATATACAAGTTGTAGATACTGATGGGGAAAGTGCCCATATTGCGCCACCCTATGGGAAACATCCTGCTACTAAACAAACAAACAAACAGGATACAAATTTGTAGGTTTTCCAAAACATAATCGAATTATTTTCCTTTATTTTGCGATAACATTGAGCGACATTTCTTGCATCTTAAGCCAGACGTAAGTTTTTTTGTTGGGGGGGGGGGGGGATGTTGCCAAGGGCGCAATTGCCGAATACATTCCATAATTTTGCCCACGGTATATGGCGTATTGGAATTCAAATGCACCCGCTTAAAATACATATATTCCCTATAGAACACAGGAATAAGGATGTAATGCAGTACTTAGTAGTTCGTGCGAGTGTCTTATTAACCTGTGCACTGCTGGGGGTCCGCGCCGAACGCCGTCTACCGGGGGGGGGGGGGGGGGATTTATTTCCACTCCCCCCCCCCTCCTAAGGTCTCGAAAATCGCGCAACGTAGCAACAAGCGATAAGTGGCGTTAGCTAGCTCGTGACAAAGACTAAATAAATTGCAAAGTTCAATTTAAGAACGTCAGGTCAATATTGAGGTCACCATGGGCCACCGTAGGTCAAATGTTCTCATATTACGAGTAGCTGAGACAACGATCTACAAATCACCGATTATCTCGGAAGCTAAGATAGCTAGAAAAATCGAAAGCTCTTGGAATTTGCTACCGAAATATTGTAAACAAAATTGAGCTCAGTTCAACAGTTTAGGTCCCAGAGGTCATGCGATCTCAATAAGGTCATTTTGTGGCAAGGCATTTTTTCGCGAATAACGAAAGCTGCTGGAAACAAAATGAATTTATACATAACCATTAGCTTGCATATTCGCGATAGGGCACCTAAAAGAAGCATGGAGCCGAGCCATCAAAAAGGAAAACATCAACATTTTCGCACAAAGAAAATCAGAGTCTTATTTCATAGCTTCGATTATGTGAAATTTCCACAAGGAATTAGCGTTTCTGAAAAAGTTTCGCCTGACAAATCCCTCAGTGCGTCGCCTGACGAATTATGGTTCAAAAAGTTGGTCTTAAAGAGACACGGCGGTACGGTGACTTCTTTTGTCACCATTTAGAAGTACGTAGCATTAGCAATTATCCCAGGATCAGTGGGAGGGCGCATTTATGTCATGGGTCCAATTGGGGCGCTCTCCCGTACCCTTATGTATGTACCTAATAGTGAACTTTTCAAATTCATCAATCACTGTGGCTCTGGCACAACAGCAAACGTTTTTGGAGGTTGGATCACATGACCTGACTTGTGACTTGACCTAAGATGACATGAGGCCAAAATCTGTACACAACGTGCGTAATTGATGCCCAAATAGATGTGTCAATTTTGATGGCGATACCACCGCTCTTCTCGCTATCGACGAAAACCTGAAGGGGGGGGGGGGGAAATCAACCCCCCGGCAGTGCGCGATTTAAAATGGGAGGTCACGAAACTGAACTGACCTCAGGTCACCGATACAAAAATCCGAGATGTAATAGTTGTAGATACGTACCTGGGTCCTAATAAAATTATGTAAGTTTGAAACTGATCTGCCCTAAACTCTGGCCATAACACAATCACAAACCTGCAAAGTGGTCATTTAAAATGTCGGTACTTTGACCTGCCCTGGTGACCTGACTTAAGGTGACTTAAGATCAACACTTTTACACAATGTGCGTATTTAAATTGTAGGTGGGCGTTAAAAATAAAACGGCAGCGCGCAGCACCGCCCTTTTTCACTGTGCTCGAGAAAAAAAAACAGGAGGGCCGGGCGATCTCGCGCCTCCACCTCCTCTGGGCGTTTTTTCAAGTTGGGGGACGGGGTGCAGGATTTCAGCGTACAACTAAACTGAACTTAACTGCAACTGCGCGAGTATGGGAAGTCTGATGCAATTGCATAGTTTAACACCCAAGCACTTTTATGCTATCATTTTTTATATCTTAGGACGATTTTGCCATCCATGACCCATAGGTAAGTCGTCGCATTCAGCCACACTTGAGTACACGGTGACTAGGTGCTTACTAGTTGCACGCCGAAATCCCGCCCCCCCCCCCCCCCTCCCCCCACCACC
>JARFNZ010137370.1:0-10755 GCA_031763405.1 Balanus nubilus
CCTCATCAGGTGCCTGTATCACGTTCCCTCATCAGGTGCCTGTATCACGTTCCCTCATCAGGTGCCTGTATCACGTTCCCTCATCAGGTGCCTGTATCACGTTTCTGTACCCCTTTCCCATATCCCGTTTTCGGTAACTTACTATTTCTTCGTGGCCTAACGGACGTGTCCTGCTGATATACTAGTGTGATCTACGTATTTCTGATTCCATATCATCCTGCCCATCCAACGTATCTTTCTGGCCTAATTGCTGGTGAGTCTTCATGTAGTGAAAGTTAGGAATTTATCCTGTTCATCGCAGAGCGTCAATAGTCAATAGTACTATCTCATCCCACCGAAATGCTAAAGTTTGTGTTAGTGTCAATGCCACTCTGTCACCCCTCTGGAGTACAGTAATCATGTCCGTTGATGGTTTACATTGTCTCCGGCCGCTCTGGCCAGCGTCGCCACGGGTAGGTGCGGTGGCCACCGGGCTCTCTCGTGTGTCGGTAAACACGGGCGGTGGGACGTGCCAGGCTGGGTGGGGCGAGTGCGGTCACTGAACCACGCTGATAAACAATAAACATGGCATAGCTGCTGAGATCGGTTGACGGACGACTGCGGGAATAACTGACATGCATACAGTTGTTCGTGTAATATAAAGATTGTGAGTTGTGACAACAAGAGGATGAAATTGTAAATCAAATTTTTTATTAACACTAGCTTCAGCGATAAACCATGGGCAACAAACTGAATAACTGGTGATAAACTTACCATCTTCTTCGTCGTGATTATATATTTTCTTACGTTTTTTTGTACGAACTTTTGTACGAAACGAACAATGTTGCACTTGCTATATTATTTTACTTTATGAATGTTTATACCATAGAGACGCTCGGTTCCACACCGCAGCTTTGCGTTAAAATAATGCGGTGAGCATTTGTAATAAAATTAGCAGACCATCTGTATGTGTCAGTGGCCTCGGTTCTTATCCGTGACTATCAGCTATGCCTGTGATCTTTGGCCAGTGGCTCGAGCGGCTCGAGTACCTCACAGCACCGAAAATTCCGGCCCTCTGATCCCACTGGGTGGCATATCTAGACTGGTCCGAACCCTGCCTTTGTCACTCGATATTATCTTAATGCGGTTCCGTGTGCTTATCCACCATGCGCCCTGTATCTTCTTTTGACATAACTTTTGTCATGGTCCAGCCGACGAAGTATTGACGAAACTGCGTACAGTGTCCCAGCTATGGTGCACAGCGGGCTGCCTTTGTGACGCAGAGTATGCGGGACTGAACGACTGACTTGGTCGTGTAACAAGTCTTACCACACTGCGTGCCCTTCGTTGCACTTGTCAACAGACATATGCTATAGGTAGCTAGACTCAGCCGGCTGTGGGTTGATATACCGCTGCGCCCGGGTCATCGCCGAGTGTTAATCCCTCCCGTCCCCTGGGCAGGAGTCGGCACTTGCTCTAACCATCACAGATCCCTCCCCTACTCTCCCCCCTCTCCTGAGTCGCCCCGGAAGTAGAGTCACCATTTTGGTCTGACTCTGCTCTACTCAGACCACCACTGACTCCTTCCCTCCCTCCCTCCGCAGAAGGAGAGTCAGCATGTCCAGGAGGGCATCCAGCACGCTCTGGTGGCCAATGATGAAGTGGGCATGGCGACCGCCAGCGGACAGCTCAAGTGGGTGATGAGACCAGGTCCAGTTGTCGCTTAGTAATCGGAGATCGGCGTGCTCTTATTTGTGTTATATTTTATTTGGCGGCTTTGTGTAACAACTGTGCTGTATTTGACCGTTTAAAAAGAAACAAGAAAATATGTCGGAAGCTCAATGCATGACATGTATTGACTGATCTTGGAAAGAGAGAAATGTTCGAAGTTCAATACTTAATTTATATTGACTTCTTGAAAAAGTGAAATGCTGGAAGTTCAATGGGTACATTTCATAATGCCACTGTAATGTTTGACGAATTGTTGTATGTTTGGTTGCTATTTATCACTATCGTGACTGATATGCTGTTTTGCGAATTGTTGCATGCTTGATAATAGCTTCCCGAATGTGTACTTGTTTGCGACAGCCCATTCGCGGTTAACATCGTGAGTTAGAGTTTCAAATAAATTAATAAACTTGTAAAATGTAGTGGCTGAAACTGTCCATAACATGTTATTATTTTGCCTTGTCATTCCCTCTCCTGTATCGCTCACATTTCCACCAATCACAGCTCATGTCACCTCTGGCTGAGCACAGGTGCGTGTTAGGTGGCCACGCCGGTGTTTTCCGTTACCGTCTACCCCGCCCACAACACAACGAGTCGAGTTGCCTGCCCACAACAGGCAACTCGACTCGACAACTCGACACCTGCCGACCGCGTGGCCGGGTGTCGGTGTTCTGTCCCGCGCCCCGGTGCCGCACCGCCGTCACTCCACCCACCATAACATCACCTTCCCTCCCCGTCTCTCCCCGTCTCTCCCTGTCTCAGTGTCTCCGTGTCTCCTTGTCTCCCCCTGCCATAACGCGTCTCCGTGTCTCCTCAGCTTCGTCTCGGGGGTCATCAAGCGCGAGCGGGTGCACTCCTTCGAGCTGATGCTGTGGCGCGCCTGCCGCGGCAACGTCTTCCTGCGACAGGCGGAGATCGAGGAGCCGCTGGAGGACCCCGTCTCGGTGAGTGACGTCATCAGGACGGAGACGTCGCGGCGTGGAACTCACGCAGTGGAAACGCCTCTAAGCCCAGGATATCGATATCGTATTGGAGTACGTAATCATCATTGTTATTTTTCCCATGCTCTAGGTTTCGGGGCTTGGTTAGCAGAAGGCCGCTGTTTGCGGCGTCGGCTGGCCTCCCGTTACACGTTTACGTACCGAGCGTTCTGCCTCTGAACAGTATCTGACTGTGGCGGCTGCGCTGCAGTCCGACAATAAACAAACGCTGGAGTTTTTTTTGCCGCGCCAGGCCCGGTGTGCACTGTGTACTGTATAGTGTATACTGTGTAGTGTGTTTGTCCGTTCAACAGTGTCGTCATCGCGGCTGTGACCTGGTCGGCTATGACTTGGCCAGGGCTGCAGAGTCGGTAATATTTTATCGAATCAAACTCGGACTCCGACTCCGGACTGGAAAATGGACTCAGACTCAGACTCCGGCGTATATCGATTCTCCAACTGTATGATAGAGAACAATATCTGCAGTGGCATTCTTTTTTTGTTCCTATCAGTGCGTAAACAATTATACGCTGGGCTTGGAGTGGCGAACAGACCCAGCCGACTTGTCTTCGCTGCAGCTTTACCCCTCCCCCCTCTCTTGGCATTGACATTTATTTCTCTTGAGGTGAATGTTTTAATGAATTTGAAGCAGCTGAACATCATATGATGTTAACCTCACTGATGGAACGAAGATGGCATCTTGAAATATAAAAAAAAACATTGTTCTATCTTCGGTCAGGTTTAATCGGAAATTTACCAATAGATTATGAAGATATAGATAACCATAGATAGCATTAAACCCATGTTACTATATCATCTATAATTTATGACCGCGCCTATGTTTTATTTTCCATTCATTTTCTTTCGAAAAGGATGTAAAGTTGTTACAGAATATATTTCCAGGCCGGCGAATATTTCACCGACGAAAATAGTCGCCAGCTGCACAAAAGGTCTACCTCGACGAGTCTGTTATAAATTTGCAACCCAGACTTTGACTCGGACTCTGGCCACAAGTGCTGACTCCAACCGAACTCCGGCTTCAACTCCACAGCCCTGGATGTGGCCACTGCTCTCAACTTACCAACGGCTGTTGTTGACCTGACCCTGACCTGACCCTGACCCCTGGCCTGGACCCTGACCTGTCCCCTGACCTGACCCCTGACCTGACTTGACCTGAGCTGACCTGAGCTGAGCTGAGCTGAACTCTGACCTGACCCCCCTGACCCCTGACCTCTGACCTGACCCCTGGCCTGGCCCCTGACCTGACCCTTGACCTGACCCCTGACCTGACCCCTGACCTGACCCCTGACCTGACCCCTGACCTGACCCCTGACCTGACCCCTGACCTGAACTCTGACCCGACACCCTGATTCCTGACCGGACCCCTGACTTGACCCCTGTTCTGACCTTTGACCTGACCCTGACCTGACCCCTGACCTGACCCTGACCTGACCCCTGACCTGACCCCTGACCTGACCCCCTGACCCCCTGACCTGACCTGACCCCTGACCCCTGACGTCGCAGGGTGATATGGTGCACAAGAACGTCTACATCGTGTTCTTCCAAGGCGAGCAGCTCAAGAGCAGGGTGAAGAAGATCTCTGAGGGTTTCCGCGCCACCGTCTACCCCTGCCCGGAGACTCAGACTGAGCGACGAGAGATGAAGATGGGGGTCATGACTCGCATCGAGGACCTGAACACGGCTAGTATCGGGGCAGAATGAGGGAGGGGGGGGGGGGTGACGCCAGCGGCAGGGATGGATGCCGTCGGACATCAATAAAAAGATAATCGAAGGGGAACAAGCCACGGTGATGAAGGGAAATCGTACAATGTACATGGGTGATGTTTAAATCTTGTGAAGATTCTTGGGGGACCGGCCTCTGGTCGGAGCGACTTGGGTGACCGCTTCCAGCGCTCCCCCGATTTGAGAGCTTCTTAGTGTTTGTAGTTTGTAGTTTGTAGTTTCCACATCGTATTAGGGATCCTCTGCAAATGCTCGCTCGGTGGGTGTTGATTTTCTTCGTCCCAGTTTGTTTTTCTGGCGACATTCACAACGACGTTTCGCCTTTTCCGTCGTTGCTTGTATATATTATGTTTGTATACCTTTGCGACTTACATTTATAGACTGACCCGTTTCTGAGTGTAAGACAGTCAGCTCCCGACCGCACCTGCTGACCTTATTCTACCTCCCTCCCTCCTCTTCCCCGCCCCACAGGTGCTCTCCCAGACCCAGGACCACCGGCAGCGTGTGCTGGTCGCCGCCGCCAAGAACATCCGCATCTGGTTCATCAAGGTGCGCAAGATCAAGGCCATCTACCACACGCTGAACCTCTTCAACCTGGACGTGACGCAGAAGTGCCTGATCGCCGAGTGCTGGATGCCGGTGGATGACGTGAGCGCGGTGCAGCTGGCGCTGCGGCGCGGCTCGGAGCGAGCGGGGTCGACCATCAGCCCCGTGCTGAACAGACTGACCACGCGCGAGGCGCCACCCACCTTCAACAGGACCAACAAGTTCACCAACGGCTTCCAGACGCTCGTCGATGCGTATGGCGTGGCCAACTACCGCGAGATGAACCCTGGTGAGTATTCCGTCGGAAATCTCCAGCGAAATCGGTGGACAAGTTGACCCGGCCGATGGCCTTGAAGTAAATGCCTGAGAGTAAATTTAGAATCGTTGCTTAGATTGGGTCAAAATTTTCACAGATTGTTTTGGCGCCCCTGTTTATGCCGAAGACGAATTTGGGCCAAAATCGAACACGTCATTTACATAAAATTGTGGTTGCTCTGCCTTGAATGGCTGCTAACCAGCTATAGGGATCTGACAAGGGTATTGAAACTAATGTGGCTGAATATTTTGAAAAGGTACCATAATTCGTATTGAAGTATTTTGCTCAACAGCCACTGGGAAAGTATTAAATAAAAAAGACCTCGAAATGTATTTTCAAAAATCGAATAAAAAGTTTCGACACATATATTAGAGGCCCACATTTTCATCTATACGCAATTTAAACTATTCCAAATTTTATGATGTACAATTTAATTCCCTGACCGTTAAACAAAGGAATGAAAAAAATGATCAGAGAGGACCTTACATGTGCTAATCACTAAAACGGCAGAGGCTATTGCTTCGAAACCGCTGGCATGAGGCAATAATAAATATGACAGCCGTGATCATCGTGGTCGATTACCATCTAGAGAAGGATTTCAGCATAAATCACCCCCCCCCCCCCCCCCAACCACCCCCACCCCACCCGTCCGTCCGTCGCGATGTCCCTGACGTCTCTCTGTCCGCCAGCGCCCTACACCATCATCACGTTCCCGTTCCTGTTCGGCGTCATGTTCGGCGACATCGGACACGGACTCATCATGGCCATGTTCGCCTTCTGGATGGTGCTCAACGAGAAGAAACTCGGCTCCAAACGCATCGGCAACGAGGTACGGGGGAGGGGGCGGGCTCAGACGCGTCGACGGTGGAGGGTAGGGTAGGGGAGGGGGCGTGTGTTGCTGAGACACCGTGGAACGGATGTCACTAGGTGCACGCGCCACGCCTACACCGGATGGATCAAAGATGTGTGACTGGATATGTGGTTTCCATATTTCCTGTGGGGGCACAGCTGTATACGCGTTGGGTATGATAACACTCGGACGTTAGCTCGCTGAATGGTTTAACCCTCGCCGTTGCGAAACTGACTTCGGAACCCAGTTTATTGCAGTCATGAATTCAGTTTCGCCTCGAGTCAGGCCCGGTGCAGTTCTCATCCATGTAACTGTTTTGGTGCAGGAGTATGTGCACTTGCAGTGCGCACTTGTCCGTCCTGCTTCTTTGTGACGCTGACTCCGCCGTCCCCCTCCGCTCCCCTCAGATCGCCTCCATCTTCTTCGGCGGCCGCTACATCATCCTGCTGATGGGCATCTTCTCCATGTACACGGGCTTCATCTACAACGACATCTTCTCCAAGTCGCTCAACATCTTCGGCTCGGCGTGGCGGATCGCCTACACGGAGGAGGAGATTCAGGAGACCGAGCTCGAGACGCTGATGCTGCCGCCGGAAAACAAGACCTGCTACCGCGGCGACCCCTACCCCTTCGGCTTCGACCCCGTCTGGCAGATCACCGAGAACAAGGTCACCTACCAGAACGCCTTCAAGATGAAGCTCTCCGTGCTGCTCGGCGTGGCCCAGATGGTGTTCGGCGTGGTGCTGTCCGTCTTCAACTATGTGTGAGTAAGAGCGTCGCTCGGCGGCAGGGGGGGGGGGGGATGGACAGGGTTGTTGATTTGGGTAAAGGGTGTACTGCCGTATGTCGTGCTTTGCTGTATGGTTCCTATTGGGGCAGGGTCGTTACAGGGGAAGGCTGGAAGGCGGCGCTGTAGGGGATTTGTAGGTTTGCGAGTCCATCCATGCACGTCCAAGTATTTGTAACATATGTTCAAGGCGTTGTAGTGTGCAGGCTGCCGTCAATGTAAGAAGAAAAAGGTGTTCGTTGTGACAACCAGTGTGGCTATGGTATTCAATTAGGTGGATTGTGTGCTGATAGAGTTGGTTTGTCTGCGTGATTGGCAGCTTAGAACTGGCAAGTGACGGTGCCGCTTATGATAGCTTGTCTGTTGGATGATGATTTATGGTCGAGTTTTTGTGGGTGGAAATTTACAATCAGTCCGCGCCGTATCTGAGTTCCAGCGACGATAAATGTGTACTGCCGTTCTGTTGACGTTCCGATTTAACGGATCTCGTTCTCGCCGACAGCCACTTCAACGAGATCTCTGACATCTTCACCATGTTCCTGCCGCAAATGCTGTTCCTGCTCTGCCTGTTCGGCTGGCTGTGCATGCTCTGTCTCCTCAAGTGGTCCATGTACAGCGCCTCCTACTATGGCCGCTACGGCGTGCACTGCGCGCCCTCGCTGCTGCTCATCTTCATCGACATGTTCCTGCTGAAGGACATGAATGGCGAGTTGGATCCCAAAGACAAGGACTTCGGCTGCGACGGCTACCTGTTCGACGGCCAGCGGGAGCTGCAGTACGGCCTGCTGGGGCTGGGCGTCATCTGCATCCCGTGGATGCTGCTCGCGAAGCCGATCCTCATCCACCGTCAGCGTAAGGCTGCGGTGGCGAGGGCGGCCTTGCTGCCTCCGGCCGCCGAGCCGCGCGCCAGCGCCCCCGGAATGACGGCGGAGGAGGGAGGACATCAGGAGGAGGAGGAGAAGGAGAAGGACAGCTCCGCCGGGATGGCGGCGGAGGAGGGAGGACACCAGGAGGAGGAGGAGGAGGAGGAGTTCAGCGAGATCTGCATCCACCAGGCCATCCACACTGTGGAGTATGTGCTTGGATCTATCTCGCATACGGCCTCCTACCTCCGGCTCTGGGCGCTGTCGCTGGCGCATTCTCGTGAGTTGATCGGTCTTGCACGCGGCCTCCTACCTTTTCCGCCTCTTGGTCCGTCTCCCTAAGGGCAAATTTGGTTACGCTCCTAGAGGGAGGGTGCAGTTGGTTTTCAGGCGCGTGACACGTTGAAACCTTGTGTTAACATAGCCGAACATGGTGAGGGGAATCAAAAATGACCAACATAAGCGTGACGTATTCTATTAACACTAACAGCCCCTAGTTTACCTGTATTATTGAATCGGAATGACACAATTATAAAAAGCAAGTACATTGCAAAGTCGCACAGGCATAGGGAAGCCTGTACGCATATTCAGTAATTCCAACTTCCTGTCACAAAGGTGTACAGTTCTTGAATTCATATTTTTGGGCCAAATAATCTGCTGCCGATTCGGTCGAGGAGTCCTAACGAGTATTCGTAGAGCGCCGTAGGCGTCTTCGCACCGCCAATGATATTCCAACAGTGAACTCATGAGCATCTGACAATTATGTTACGGCGCCCGTAAGACCCCAATCATCTTCATGTCAACAGTGAGCTGCTTTATAACCGTCGTTTTCTCGACCGGCAGAGCTGTCTGAGGTTCTATGGACAATGATCCTGGTGAACGGCTTCATGCTGACCACGGAGTACTACGGCAGTGTGATTCTGTTCGTCATCTTCGCCGTGTGGGCGGTGCTGACGGTCAGCATCCTGATCGTGATGGAGGGCCTCTCCGCCTTCCTGCATACACTGCGCCTTCACTGGTGAGTGGCATATCGCACTGGTATCACGTTGGTATTGCCCTCGTATCACCGTAGAAACTCCCTGATACGTTTATCATGAGCGTGATAGGGGATCATACATTCCTGCACTCTCCGCGTCTCCACTGTTGAGAAAGGCAGTGTGATCCTGGTGCAATCCTATGTAGCATTATTGTAATATCATTTAGTTTTATCTGTGCATTCTAATAGCATTGCAGCGGATTGGCATTGTCACCGCACCCCTTATTGTAGCATGATCAATGATCATACTCTGTAGTTTCCGCTTAGTATCATGATATGGTGATTTTCATTCAAATCGGAACTTTGATTTTATTCGGGAACATCGGACATCGTTCAAAGTTGGGTGTATGGCGCGGGAGATGGATTCGTCCAAGGTGTCATGATCTGAACTCATTAACGACTCATAACACCGTCGAGGGCTCCCTTTCAACGTAGAAGATACATTTCTACGTCTTACTTTTAGTGTTACTTACTTAAGTGTTAGCGCAGTCGTTATCAATGTTCATGATCAGTACCCCCCAGTATTTTGCCTGACGGTGCCATCTCTACCTGTTCTCGCCAGGGTGGAGTTCCAGTCCAAGTTCTACAAGGGCGAGGGTTATCCGTTCATGCCGTTCAGCTTCAGGGAGATCATCAAGGAGGCTGATGAGGAGGAGTAGTCGCAGACGGCGGCTGCGACGTGACCGCAGGAGTTCGTGACCGCAGTGACGTACAGTTCGTGGATAGTCAATCTACCCAGTCTTCCCGCCGATCGGCCGCAGGGGCCGTGCTCATTAGGATGTACAGGTGTTTAATTTTCGCGTAGAGGCTGTTCAATCTTGCCGCGGTCGCACGAGACGCAAATGAGAGCAATAACGGTGCTCATAAAGTCCAGACAAATGACCATTAATAAGGATGTGTGTTCAAAGTGCCTGTGTATGTAAGCACGCTGTGATCGTATCGCTGTGTATCCCAAAAATGCGCTGCACGAGTTTATCATGACTGGGTGACTCCCTAATTAGAGGGGCGAGAGGTGTTTGATTTCATGTGAATGGTGCTTTCAGTGATTCAATCATGATATTGAATCAATTACAAATGATCCATGACCAGCCAGTTACCACCGAATCGTGAATCGTGAACGCTTGGGGCTCCTATAAGTCCCCGGCGAATGTGTTATTCCAAAGATTGTACAATACATGATTTTAATAATCATTCTTCTTTTATGGAGCGATTAAACTTCGATCTGCAGTGGATGCGTTTTCTTCTCTTTTATAAGATTATGCCAGGTCAGCACTTTCGCTGAACTTGACAACAATGAAGAAGGTCATGCCAATAGAAGCATATTTGTGGATGGCAGCCCGTTAACACAGATATTTGATAGCCCGCTGGTGCAATCCGTCCCGCCCGCCGCTGCACCAACCGAGGAGCACCAACCATAGCCCGGGGCTGCCCCGCGCCGCCCGTGACGCAAGGTCGGCAAGTTTCAGTTATACCTCGGCCAGCCAATACGAGCCCAGCTGCGTACAGCCTTGGCGCGTGACGTCACGAAGGAGAGCGGAGAGCTGATCAGCTCCGCGGTTGACTACTAGGGGACTGTAGTCGGCAACTTTCTGAAGATCAGAAATCCTGAGATGTATCGCCTTTACTCGTAGGTAGTTACTGTTAACGACAAGCCGCTTGAGACCCTAATTTTTGGCGATAACCTTTGAATTCGCCAACTAACATCAACAAAATTTACGCAACGGACGTTTCAGACCTTCCGCTAATTTTCATTATTAGGTTTTTTAACGTGAATCAAACAGATAGGGGACTTCCCATTCACTCATAACGCTAAATCTCGCACAACGAATTCACTCGGTGAATAGAGGCTACGTCAAAGGGTGGAGCTACGCTATGACGTCAGAGCTAAGCTCCGCCCTGGCTGTCCTTTGCCTCCGGCGCTGTCTGA
>JARFNZ010137381.1:0-10754 GCA_031763405.1 Balanus nubilus
CCCCCCCCCCCCCCCCCCCCCCCCCCCCCCCCCCCCCCCCCCCCCCCCCCCCCCCCCCCCCCCCCCCCCCCACCCCGAGGGTCGCTCGAGACCCGCTCCGGCACCCCCGCGTTTCGCTGGTTTCTAACATTAGCCTTATGGCACCGCCCCTCCCCCAGACCCTCGCTGGCTCCGCCATATGCTAGACTGCCCTCCGCACCTATAATTTTTTGTGGAGACGCCCATGGTTCATATGATGCACCGGCCCCAAATGCGACATCCCACGAGTCACTCTCACACATGGGCTTAAATGTGCACATAGATAATGCCCGTGTAAAAACATGTAGGCGGAAAGCGTGTTTTGCCATGCGAACATGCACACATGCATAACGTACCTTCCTAAATGCAAGTTTCTCATGTTGATAGTCTGCATTGGCTTTATTTAATACTTGGACACCTTTCGCATTTATAAAAACTAAAAACATATTGTTATATAGCTAATAACTATAAGGCAAATAACTATATAGCTAATAACTATAACTATATAGTTAATTTGGTTTAACTAACATGTAGGACTACGTAGACCACATAGATCACTAAGTCTAGCGTAGCAAATGTAGACTAGCAAATAGCTTCTTCTGTGTTCTATCTCCCCTCTTCTCGCCGCCTTGCAAATTTATCTTGGGGCTTTCCTCGGCTGTACCTATCTAGATTCACTCACTATCAAACAGCCCCCTCGCTCACGGCCCGACGACCACCCCGCCATCTGTCGGCCGGCTCGACCTGCCCTCTTTCGGCCGCCCGCCGCCGGCAGAGGGCGCTCCTCGCCCCGCCCCGACGTTGTTAGTGTCCCGTAGTGCATGAGCAGCACTAGCACCTCCGACCGACAAACGACTCAGACTGCACTAACACCGCTTAACTCTCTGGCTTGCAGGTCGCGCGAGCTGTAGCGCGCTCGCCTCGGCCACGCCGCCACGTGGCGACCACGTGGCGACGAGGCACAACCACGTGCCGACGACCCGGTCTGACACGCGCCGTCCCACACGTGACCGCTCACGCGCGCCTGACGTTTCGCAGGAACCGTGGCCACCCCCAGCGCCGCACGCACGCTAAAGCTAACTCGAGCAGCTACTCGACCGAGTCTGAGACGCACGGTCTCAACAAGTACTACAAGCGGGCGTGGGAGAACCTCCAGTCCAGCGGCCGGCACGACGGCAACAAGACGGGCGGCGGCAAGTCGCGCGGGGAGCAGACCATGAGATCGGAAATGTACCGCGACGCCAGCGAGCTGACGGTGGCGGATGTGGCGCACATGTACCGCGGCGGAGACGACAAGCGGCGCCACCACCACCACCACCACCGGCATCACAAGGACGAGCGTGGTGACCGCTCGGTTCGTCACTCAAGGAAGTGAGCGGCGGAGGTGGCGCCACTGTAGCGGCGAGTGGGCGATGCACGCGACACCTATACTTGTTTAGCAGCGCTGTCTTGCGGGCAAAACGTGAAGCTGTGGTGGCTGAGCTCCGAGCGGCCTGACATGAAACAGCGTTTGGAAAGATGTGGTATTTTGGCAGCAGAGTGCACAAAGCAGGGTCAGTAAGGTCAGAATGGGGATTTCGGTGAAGGAACCAGCTCTGAATGGCTTGTCATGCGAGGTGCACTAGTGGCTCTGCACTGAACGGCATTGTTCTGCACTGGAGCGGGCTGCCCCTCAGCGATCCGCGCTGTCTTTGTCTGTCGTGCGTTCAGCACTTTTGTGACGTTTCAAATTCGTGAGATACTTGGCCCTACCTGTGTTTATGACCCAGGTGGGGCTGACATTGTCACGACGTAGAGGTGTTTTCTCACAGACTAGGCCACACGTCAATGCTTAGAAAAATATCGAATGATGTAAATTGTTACAATTAGCATTGTTCATGAATTAAGGGGATGGCGAAGTTAGCCGCATAGAATGGCGCATTATCAGGTTCTGCAAACAGTGAAGAACCATCTCAGTTCTCACTACTGTTAGGTGGTGAGCTGAAACTAAACTGAACCTGGGCGTTTGGTCATCGCCTATCGGTACGTTTAATGTTCGGTGTTTTACGGAAGCTATTTCCGTCGATGTGTCTGTTGTTTATTTGATCAGGATAGTAAACGCTGCCAGGTCAGTGACTTTGCATTGCTGCTGGATGAAGCAAGGATCAACGGTCATTGTAAATATTTGTGATATTGTATCTGTATCATGTGTGTTTGCCTTATTACGTTTTGGTGCGAATGCCTATGCGTGTCTGTGTGTGAGTGATAATTATTTATTGCAAGCTGATGTGTTATGTTGAGTCTTAGTTACCATAAAACAGAAACAGTTAAGTGCGTGTGGCTTGATATTTACCCGACTGAGCGCATGAGAGACGAGTAGTAAATCAACGTGGCATGGCTGACCAATATGTGAAGCATACTCCCATGACAGAAGGCGTCGTAATGTCCTAATGCAACTATAGGTGCAGGCGTAAATCACGAAGTGAATACCACCACAGCAAGCGTAACCCATCGTTGACACAGCTATGCATATTTACCGGAAACTATACAGCAGTTCCGCGCTGTGTCATCTTGGAGGGCTCCCTGTCACACGATCGGCCAGAGTCAATTGGGTAGCTGAAATAAGTACGGGAGGAAATGGCTCACATGTCCACAGCCGTTCATTTTCTGACTAAACAGCATGAGACAACTATTACATTTGTAAATAAGAATACATTGTGTTGCGTTGTACACGGCAAAATGCGTTGATAGCAGTTTTTTATCTAGTGATTATTCCCCATCGTTGCTTCCGACACTGAAATATAACTGTGGGTTTACGTTGAACACATCTTGGTGGGAATGTATGTTTAATGGAGGTATAAGCTTACGAGACTGGGTAGGTCATTCCATGACAAACATAAATGCTGACGGATATTCAAATTTCTAGTGAGACAGCGTGTGAAACAGGAATCTTCTATTACATTATATTACTACCAAGGACCCATTGCAGCCCCTCCCCTTTCACCCCCCTTTCTCAACTCTGAAGAGCGCGGATTGACATCGAATGGCGTACTCTAGTTAACTTAAGTCCGAAACGTTAACAGTACTGTGTCTATTTGTATCAGTCATGTGGTTCTGTGGAGTTAATGACACAGGATTAAGAACACATTTTCATCTGAATAAAACCATACCTGTATTTCTTGAGAACTTCTCTAGTTGGTGAAACATTCAAATTTATCCAGGATTGGGCTGGAAGACCAAAGTCATCAGATCTAGTTAAGATGGCTTTCACTGCTAAAATATTGATGACATTTAAGATATCGATGTATGGTACCTATATGTGCCAGCGAAGAGCGCTGATCGCACTAACCGAATTCTGTAGAAGGCGAACTCCGTCCCCCTACTCGCAAAGTCAAATGACAATTTTTACGAATTTATAAATCTAAAGTCACGAAACTTCCACATAACAAGCTTCACAGTAACTTCACGCTACGTTAAACTCGTCTTTCCATCTTCGGCGGTTTTCCATCTACGGCGGTTATAAAACAGTGGTCATTTCATGTTCATTGTCTTAAAATCGCCGATTACGCCAATGTCATCCATGGTCTTGCCAAAATGCCGCAGAATTCGTAGCAATAAATACCAAAACAAAAAACAACATAAAAGTGAACTTCAAGCCACAGGGGCTCTAGATGTGACTTTCGCCGTGTCGCCCAATAAACGAATAGCTAATGATCATATTAAAAATATTTTGGTATTTATAAACAGTACACACACTCCTTCGGCATCGAACATTACTGCGAGCAACCAATAGCCATGTCTCTTCGACACATGTTCACGACACGACACATGTTCCATCAAACATTGATAACATTGCTGCCGTCCTGGCTGTCCCGGCCGGCCCAACCCATCTCTCTGCTACATACATACCTACCCTCCATCATCGGCGGCGCTCCTGCCAGAAATATACTGTGCCCTCGGGCGGTCTGTTTGCCCGCGGGGCATTGGGACGTCACTCGGCTGGCTATAGCCTGTTGACTCTAGCTCCGGCAATGGCTGCGGCTCCGTGTGGTCCGGTCTGGCTCGGTGCTTGGCCTGGACCGTCGCAGGCTGATGGGCCATTCAGAGATGATGGGTCGACAGCCGGGCATGTACGCTCGATACGGACAGCCCCTCCAGCTCCGGCAGCCCCCCCCCCCCTCCCCCCGCCCCCGCTAGAAGGAACGCCGGGTAGAGGAGGAGCTGCGGCTATTATGCATGGGAGGGGTGTCGACGGCGCCAAGATGCCGACCTCAACAGGGTAGCTCAGCACTTGCACGATGTGCAACGGGTCAATTGTTGCGTTGAATGATAAATAAATTCATGGGTTCTTCCAATGAGAATATCTGCCATAGAATCGACTCCGCGCGTCTCATCTGTGACGAACTTCCATTATTGGAGATGCTCATTAATATATAGCAATTGTGAATGTTGGGAGTAAATGATATACACTCAAAATGTATCGTTACGTCAGCCATTTTTAACATACCCATAAGCGACAAAAAAATGCATCGACATTATTAATTCCTCAAACACCATTGCTGGCATGTTTAAAAAATATAACAAAGCTTAATGCATGAAATGCAACCGCTTCCATTTAAACATAATTACAATAAAATAAAATTAACTTGGCAGGAACGCTTATCGCAAATGTTGACTGAAGAATGTACCCGAAACGGTATTAGTTCTGACATTCCCAGAACACCGCTGCGTGACTGACTCAAACAAATGCCCCAGGATGAAAGAACTCTTCCGAGTAGAGCTATCAGTGCGGTCCCATCTGGACGTATGATTTCACCGCTGCAGTCTCCGCGCTCAGTGTGTCATCCAGGCGACACCCACTGGTGACATTAACTATCTCAGGCCCTGGGAAAAATGTCCAGTTATGTTGGATGACGCCCCATGTGCCCGACAGCAGCTTCTTTGCCGTGCCGTGCCGTGCCGTGACGTGCCGTGCCGTGACGTGCCGTGCCGTGATGCGACTACTTCACAGATGCCAAAATTACTATGAATGTCTATGTCTTATATGATATGCCCGATATGGCAACTCTGAACGGAGGGTCAGAATGACTGTGTGGACGACTCTAGTCGCATAGAACGCAGGCTTGTGGTCTTCACCGCGCCTATTGTACCCGGGTCTAGTTAACTAATGTTCCGTCTCCGTGAAGGATAGTGGGTGATGACACTCAGGCTGGTGAATGATGACACTCAAGTTTAGGGCAGTCCACATTCCAATCCGACGCCTCCAGACAAACAGAAGTAAGGCCACTGAATAAACCGGCCCCATTCGGACGGAGCGGTAGAGGAAAACATGGTCAAAACGGTCCGAAAGACGTTGTCGTGACTACGAGCAGTCCCAACATGACCAGTCACCACACTGGGAATACTTCTGAAGGTTTTCATGACTGAGCTGAAAATCAAATGTTTATCCTTCAGGACTGAACGTAAGTGATGATAAGCTCTGGAGATGTAGTTTCTACCCCCCAAAAAAATATGCGGGGGGGATGAGCTAGGAAAAGTCGCTTAAGTGTCATCAACCTCTACAAAAAATCAGAACTCTCGCCAATTTGGCCCACTCCTTCGCAAAAATCAAGGATTTTGACCAACTTTATCGCCGAAGTTGTGGGTCTAAGTTCTATCAATTTAATAGGATCCTACACCATAGTGACCATAGATACGTTCCAAAAGGAGGACGTGATATGACTTTAATGTATCTTATTAATGTTTTAAATATTGATTTAAATATCTCCTTACTCAGATGCAGACAAAACCGAGTCCCAGGAACAGATTAATATACATATATACAATATGATACATCGTTTATCACCAACTGCGGTAGATACCAAACAATTTCGTTACTAAAAAAATGTGAAATTTACAACTATCGCAACAAAGTCGCACAATACCACTTAAGTGAAATGTCAACAGTTCTCTGTGATTAATCACAGGTAACTACCTGAAATTTCATAACATCACAATGAGCATTTTAAATCCTCTAAACAATAAAAATAATATGCCACCATTCCACTCCACTCCTTACGTCCACGCTGCTTCACATCTTCGCTGTCGTTCTGACCTTCAGCCATGCTAAAGGGCTCTATGTTGCCCCCGATTCCCATTGCTCCAGCTCATTGGCGAGTCAAAGTCGGAAAGAGTCGGAATCGTAGTCAGAGCGGCACCCCAGCAGCCGCCGCGACCTCTATCCCACGGCGGCACTTGTTTTCGCGAGGCCTCTTTGTGCGCCGGCCAATTTTCTGCGATACACATTAACGAGTGTCTGTTTATTATGGGCCGAGCAGTCAAAGTGGGCCGCGGCGGCGCGCAGAGGCGCACAGCGGGGTGCTAGGCCCGTCTACCCCTTCCACTCTCGCGGCCCGCCTGCGCGTCCGTCCGCCCCCGTTGGCCGCCGCGCCGCCGCGCCGCCGCGCCGCACCGGCCGCGCGCAGGTTCACCAAATATGCCAGCCTCGCGAGCGGTCCAATCTTTCATGGTAATGAATACCTGAAATACAGAAAAATGCCTCGGTCGGCTGTCGCCGGCAGGGTGGGAGATGTGCGCCCCGGGCGAGAGGGGATGGGAGGAGGAGAGGGGAGGGAGGGGAGCCCTCTGCCCGAGATGAGGGGAGCCGGTGAAAGGCGCCCGCTCAGCTCCGAGGCTTCGAGGGCAGATTCCATTGGCGGCACGCCAGCGAAGATGCTTTATGTCCCATTGTGGGCGACTGAGTGAAATTGGCTGCAGTCTGGAGAAGTCATGTAGAGGCGTCTGGCCGGCTCCAGTCTATCTTTGGTGCCCGGAGTTATGACTAAACGCCTCTCGGGACCAAATCAATTTCGCGGCCCTGTGACTTCTCTGCGACAGAGACAAAGGGATAAAATTTCCGTGATATAGGTGGGTTCAGCCGATGAACGGTGTAGGGAGCTTTATGGATAAAAACGCATGATTATAGACATTTAAGAGCACAATGAAAAAGAAGCAAAAACTTACGAATTAAGTGTTCGGAGAGACAAGAAGAAGACTAGGAATGTGAAGTCGAAATATACCAATTGAATAAGTTATAATCTTTAGAAAACCAAAATGGTGACGTTTGCTAGTATTGCCGTGTCAATGCATAATCTAAGCATTTCAGTTTTTGCACTATGCTATATTTTATGAAACAATCAATGTTCAGAGGCAATGCTTCGTCTTTGGGACGAAACTAGGTCCAATAGATACCTTGCCGGGGAGGCACCCCCAGACCTCTCCGGGGCCGGGACGATGCGTGCCAAAACCACCGGCACCGTCCCGGTTTCGCCGGGCGGGTCACACAGTGAAAAAGTGCGTACCGGTATGTGATTTTATATTTGTTGTGTAAAACATGTAATAATTTTTGTAACTGGTACTTTTCATCGTTCTTGTACTTAGCGTGCGTGTAAAATATACCACCGGCGGGAGCCGGCTAAACCGAAAAAAAGGTTCCAATAGATACCTGTGTAAAACAACCACAAATGACCAAATAATTAATTTTACTTAATGACATCGGGTGAAATTGGCCTGACCTGCAGTCATGGGAAGCTTAGTAAGGAACTTGGAATTGTCATAGACACGTAGCACGCGTGTAACTATATGGACTGACCTTATGTTTAATATCATTATTGTGTCAGACGTCTTCATGAAACAGTTAAACATTTTCCTCTTTACCTGACCTGTGACATCATCGGTACCCCTGTGGTAAACAATAATGGCTTTGTTTGAATAACTTTCCCAAGACTATCGATTACCATTTGAATTTAGGGCAAGTTCGGCAACACGACTTATTCGCTCTCCGACGAATCCAACGAATTCGCTCTGCGACCAATTCGCTTCCCGTGCGTTTTGAAATAACAACCAGTTCCGTCAACAGCTGCGTCACTTTACGTCGTCCTATCTTGGTATATCGATGATTGGTACTAAAGCTTTTCAGTTAACTGCTCAGATGCGTAAACGAATATTTCATTTTTCTAATTTTTCTATAGTAACATTGATAATAATTCACTCCGCAGAAGAAATACGCTCTCCCGACGACTGGTTTAGACATTCGCTCTCTGACTTAGCTCATTCTCTGAGCCAATTTGCCGTTCCGTCGATTCGTCGTGTTGCCGAAAGCAGAGTGAGCCAGTATTGGAGGATGCCGACTAATTACTGGCTTTGCCGAACTTCCCGGAAAAAAGCGATTCATTGTTTTGTGAGGTCAGAGTGGGATTGCCCTCCAGTAAGTCGTCCTATTCAAAATGGCACATAAAATGCTGAATTAAAAGCATGAAGATAACTTGATGCATACATGCACGGAAACCATTCGCCCTTTTCACTGCGGGGCAGCTTCTACCTCCGTGGTTTTTCGCTTGCCACTTCCAAACCGTTATGTTGTGACCATTTTGACAACCAGCCGTTTTGAAACTTGCTATTTTTTTCTAGAACTGAATTACGCGTATTGTGTCAAAATGTTACCAAGATGGCCAAGGAGAGACAGTGCCAGGTCCTGGTTTTAGAGGCAGTAAGTCACGTTTGAACTGTTTCGAATACAATTCATCTCATATGATGTTAAAGGCCCGCTCGTGTCAAGCTCAAGCCGTTTCTTTCATGAAAATCGGTCGAAAGACATGATGACAATGACATTTGAAAATACTCCAAATTCGTCAGTTTTTGGTCCTATTTTTAAAACACACATTTTTTAAGATTTGTGTTTGGTTTATAAAAAAAACTATCTCGTTATGGCAAGTCGAATGGTTTCTGCCTTTATCAAAATCGGAGGAGAAGTTACTAAGAACAGTACCTCAGGTAAACGTAACTATGGCCGCCCGCAGGGAATAGGGCTAAACACGCATCCATTGTATCCCGTTATCCTTCAGAAATAGTCAGTCCATTAAGAATTTTAGCTTCCGACACGCGAAATGCAAATATGTTTCATTTGCATATCATTTGAATAGTTGTGTGACGTAAAACCGTCGGACAAAAAGCTGCCGAGGAACAGTGGAGCATATGCCGTTATAGTAACACTACATATCAAACGGTGTCGAGCCGACCTTGCCGGACGACACAAAGCCGCAGGATTCCTCCAGCCAGAACGCTGACCCCAGAAATCCATCCAATCAGTGTTTGGAAAAATTGCAACCATTGGTACGACACATTTGGCAGTCCTGAGTTCGTCCAAACGAGCGCGTTAACGCATCAAATACCAGGAACTCATCCAGTGATTGTCGTTTCAATGTCTTTCAGGAATATGACTGAATCAACTCAATATGAGCGAAAATGTTTATGACTGAGATCAACTGCAAAAGCGGAACGTAGATGACCGTCATAAAACGACGAAGCAATCTGAAGTACTTTATCCATACGCATGGATTGACAAGCAATGTCAGGCGCGTGACATATTGCTCTTATTGCTTGTCTGGCAAAAGAAGGTAAAAACATAGTACAGAGTTCTATGTAGAGCCTGTCAGGGAAACAGCGTATCAATGAAAGCGTAAATGTTAATGGCATACACCGTATTACTGACATCCACGAGACAGCGTTGTCCCGTGGAGACATAACTGAGACTATTCAAGGCAATGTAAGGGTTTTGAAAATGTCGGCTAAAATTATATGTAAGGGTGGATTTTAAAGCTTGGTATTTATTATGTATTCTCTGAAAAATTTACCTAATTCTGTTTTAAAATAAAGCTAGAATCTGAACA
Organism: Balanus nubilus; assembly: GCA_031763405.1. Taxonomy (NCBI): domain Eukaryota; kingdom Metazoa; phylum Arthropoda; class Thecostraca; order Balanomorpha; family Balanidae; genus Balanus; species Balanus nubilus. Next base: position 9,705 of record JARFNZ010137381.1, read on the forward strand.
TGGAAATTGTAAGTACTTGTAAAATGCATTGGTTTGTCCAGTACTAGGTCCTAATGCTCTTCTCTAATCACTAAGTTTGAAAATGACTCAAATCCATTACCTTGGCAATCGCATCACAAATGACAAAATATTTGTTTTCTTATTTCAACTTTTGTTTAGCCTTTTAATCCTTCATTTATCTTTCGAATGCTATTTCTATATAGTTAATCTTTATTTCAATATTATGCACGCAAAAGTCGCTAGACGAGTGGCAAGTGGCAACAATCTTGAATAAATCTGTAAAACTTCTTAAAGGAAAATAATTTTGAGGCACGGTAGCTAATAAAATATAATAATAATGCAATTATTTCACTTTAAAACGATTGTATGTGCTCGTATGTGAACTTCGCATCTACGTGAATATCATTCGTCTCTTAAATTGCATGAATACCCGAGATATTATAAAAATGAGTCACGAGTTTCGACGTGCTTCGAAGAACTACTGGTCTAAAAAGTATATATGAGCAAACAAGTACTGGTGGAGCGCAAACATAACTTTCATAGTGTTTTCCGTTGCGTACAGGACTTGGCTTGGCAAGACTTGGCAAAATGGCTTAAATTTACTTCATAATTTATTGTCCTGTGTCGAAATACATCGCTAACTCTAAAAACCGGGAAAAAACTTACATTTCCTTTAAGGAAAGCCTAGCTGTTTACTCGAGCATGCTATTTCAGAAACCGCCAGCAAGCGTTATATGTATGTACCTACTAGCAACCACATCTCGTCATTCGGAGGTATTCGTAATGATCACATCACACAGAGTCAAATGCAAACATTCCAGTCATCGCAAAATTACGATCACACAGAGAAGTTCAATAAAACATATGGTGCTGTGACAAGAGGCCTCTTGCACCAAACTTACCTACCTAGGTAGATTCAGTTTTACCTAAATTCTGTTGCACCATTGCGCTAAAAGAAATACCTACCGTGAAAATTTACCTAGAAATTCTACCTAGAAGAACCCCGTTCCTACCTAGGTATATTTGCGTCCTCTTGCACCAAACTCCGAA
>JARFNZ010137392.1:0-10754 GCA_031763405.1 Balanus nubilus
CCGGGGGCAACTGTCCCCGCGGCCCCCCCCCCCCCCCCCCCCCCCCCCTGCCCCCTGTTTCGCCGCCCCTGGACATGATGCCTGCAGGGGGACGCAGACAGAGCGAGCCGCGAGGATCAGAGTCATGGGTTCCGGTCCCCTGGCGGCGGGACGGGGGGGGGGGGAGTCGGAGTCGTATGTTTCGGCTACATGCTCATTCGGCCACGCCCACTCGCTGTGTTCTCTGTTCAGTGTACAGTTTGCAATGTGCGGAAGGTAGCGTGCGGAATAGGGCAAGAGTTTGGAGAATTATGGGAAGTTACGTCACGTTTTGTATGTTTATAGCGTCGGTCAGCGCTGGACGCTCGATGTGCCGTGGTTGCTGGTCATGTGCTGATGTTGGTAATTAAGCAACGAAGGGGTGCCTGTTTATTCCGAGTTCAGCCAACGCTTGCTCATTCGTCCCCCTCCTTTGTTGCTAGTATAACTGTCGGTACCATTTGTTAACGCATCCCATTTGATTTGTCTCCGTATGCTGGACCAGAACACTGTCAAATGCATTTCATATCAACTTTAGAAGGATGTCAAAGTTCATCAAAAGAAGGTTTGTTTGCCATCAAAAGTCATCAAACGTACGCGTGCTCCATTAGAACTGACAGCTGTCACCCCGTATACGCCGGCAAATGCTGCCGAATGGAGAAAGGCTTCAGCTGAAGCGCGGGGAACGGAATGGAGCGCGTAAAATTAGAGTCGAAAACCGTGTAATTAAAACCACTGGCAGCAGATGTGATCCTTTAACTTACCACAATTTTGGAATATGAAGTAATTAGTTCAGCGCATTTTGAAGATACTGAGAATCTTGTTCGAAATGCGTCTGTGACTTGATAAGATGAACGTTATACTCCTTGCTTTCACTTACATTTGCGCTTTCATTTTCACCTATTCAAGCTGTTGAAATAGTTTGCCTTGACTGAACCAAGGAAGCAATTAAGACGGTTCTGAACCCAAATTATCTCAGACGGAAGTTAATTAGCGCTGAAAGCTCCAGCAAATCCTTCCCTCTATTTCTATTATTCATGCATTGGCCTGCGTTTGTCAGACAAGACGTTGAAAGAATCCAATAACTAACTTCCTGCAATTCATGACAGAGTCCGTCGACCCGGTGACTGTAATTCTTGCGTTCCGCTTGTATTATTCTACTTTGAGCTTAATTTTATTGCCTTGTTTATTGTTCCCAATATTTCATGCTGTGAAATCATTGTTATGTTACTATCTTACTTACGTCATTCATTGTGACTGCGTTGCAAGAGTTACGCTCCAAATGACGTGACAACTGTGAAACGAGACAGACGACGGTACATTTGTTAGCGTTCTATTTTCCAGCTTAAAATGATGCCCCTTGGCTGACTTGTTGACATTTAAATGCGTTTGATGTGGTCTTTCCATGTTCAATGCCTTCAGCTCATAAGTGGATCGGCCGTGTTACACCACATCAATGGCTTCAATGTTGACATTTATACATATATCGGTTGTCTCAGTTTCGATTTAGGTTCTCATTTTCAACTCAAGTTATCAATAAACTTTCAGTCCATATATGGAGCGAGATTCCTGATCTAAAGGCCAATATCTCTCCTTTGACAGAGCATCACAATCTTCTCGTTTGCCTGGAAAATGAAGCAGCCTTCTGACTTTTCTCCGCAGCATACTTGCCGTTGTGATTTTCCGCGTGAGCTCCCACTGCTGCACCGCCCTCCTCGACCCTCTGCCCCTTCTCTTCTACTCTCCTCTCCTCTTCCCCTATCTCAGAGACCCCGCATCCGAGCTCGTTAACTCGGACTGGCGGCACGAAAACCACTTATGCCGCCAAGATTGTTATTCTTGGCACTTCCCCACCGGGCGATGCACGCTCTCCAACGCTATTGGAAATCCTCCCCTTCCTATCGAGAACGACGACGGCGGCGGCGGTGGCGGTGGCGGTGGCGGCGGTGGCGGTGGCGGTGGCGGTGGCGGCGGTGGTGGCGGCGGCGGCGGCGGTGGCGGCGTTTGGGTTGACGTTGAGTAGCAAGCCGTGTGCCCTCGGGGCATATCTCGGGCCAGCTATCGATTCACTCTCTCGCACAAACCGGCCCGGTGCGGCACGGGACAGATCCCTAGTCTCGTCCTCCTCGGACCGGTCCACACTGGTCCACACCGGTCCACACTGGTCCACACCGGTCCACCCCGGTCCACCTCGGTCCACCCCGGTCCACCCCGGTCCACCTCGGTCCACCACGCTCCACACTGGTCCACCCCTGTCCACACCGGTCCACCCCGGTCCACACGGGTCCACCCCGGGCCACCCCGGTCCACCTCGGTCCACCCCGGTCCACCCCGGTCCACCCCTGTCCACAACGGTCCACTCCAGTCCACACCGGTCCATCCCGGTCCACTCCGGTCCACACCAGTCAACCGGGCGGGGAGACCGATCGGCGGCGAACGCGCCGCGCTATCGCTCCGTCTTTCGCCGCCGACTGCAGCCCGATTTGGCAGCCTTTCCGTCCGAGAAGAGATGACGAGGCCGATTAGGGGAGGGAGAGAAGGGAGGGAGGGGGAGAGATAACCGGACAGTGAGGAGGGTCACGCACTAACGAGCTTCCTGGATTGTGCGATGAAAGCCTTGGTTTCCGGTTCTATTTGTGGACAGATTTCAACGTATTATCTCAGCGTGTTCTAGTGCAGTGTAGGTATGTAAGTGTCTATGTACACCGTACATTGTACAATGTGCATACATATAAATATGAACATAAATCCCGAATTAAATATGTCGAACACAAGCTAAGCTCCATCGCGAGCCAGTTTTGATTCTCGGAAATCGAGCTCAGTTTTCCTATGACGTAACATAAGTGAACATGCCCCAACTGCATTATCCTCGCTTATCTGATGTCCCCTACGGATAACGGACTGAATTCACAGTACCCGGCACCCTGGTCAAACACCTCTCGTTCATTATTGGCAGCCTTGGTACTGAGTCGCTGTTTGCTGCGAGTCCTTGGCCGAATTCCGGCCGGGAAATCGCGGCTCGATGAGGCATGTCCGTGACAGGCGATGCTCGATCACGCCCGAAATGAGAAAACTGCGTGTTGCTGGGTGCCTTGACCACTCTGATTTAAGCCAGCTAAAATGAGAAAACGGCGTGTTTTTTGGTGCCACAACCACTCTGCACGTTAAATTGACAAATCTGCGTGTTTTTGGTTTCCACAACCGCAAACATAGCCAAAGCTTAGCTGAGCCCGGAGTGTGGTCAGAGTGGTGAAGGTATATAGTTGTGTAGTTGTATGTGTGCGTGATTGTGCGAGCGTATGCATGCGTGTGTGTGCGTATGTGTGCGTTTGCGTGCGTTTGTGTGCGTGTGCGTGTGTGTTCCCACGTGCGCATTTGCTTTTTTACTGCGTGCGTTCTTCCTTGTCTGCCATCTTGGATATGCGAGTGCTTGCATGCTCGTATAATGTATAGGTATCCGTGCTTACTCATCTGCGTGTTTGTGAAAGGCGTAGGTTCTGCGTGTAGCAGGTGTCTGCGCCCCAGTCCGCTGTCCTGCCAGCAGCCTCCCGTTCAGTTACCTCTCTGTCAGCCGGGGGTGGCGCGGCAGGGATCCCCACTCCCTTGAGACGAGGGGGCGTCTCCGGCTCTTTACGATCATCGGTGCCGACGCCTCCCGCCGCCGATGGACGGTCAGCGGCCGGCCTTTGTTCCCGGGCGGCGAGGTGAGCCCCTCCCACCCCTCTCCCCTCTCACCCCTCTTCCTCAGCCCTCCCCCTCCCCTCCCCTCTCCCCTCCTCTCGCCCTCCAGGGCCGCTCCTTAAGAAAATCCCCAGTAAGCGGTGACTCAGACCTGTATCGACCGTGCGAAGGCCGTACGAGCGACGAGGCCGCGCCGGTGCGCCACGGTACGCTGCCAGTGCGTCGGAATGGACGCGCTGCGGAGGAATTGGCTCACTGGGGCCTGTCGCGCCGGTCGGAGGTGTGTCGAAGCTGGATGACTGGGCGTCTGGAATGACTCTGGACGTCGGCGATGACTCTGGGCGTCGGAGATGACTGGGCGTCAGAGATGACATGACTCTGGGCTGAGCGTCAGGGTTGAGTCGGGCATCATGAGTGAGGTCTGAGTTGATGGTGCAGCCCTCCGCTCATTTCCGCTGTGGGCTCCGGTGGGAGGTGTGTATTTACAGGATGTGCCGGTGGGACTGTGGTTCACTGCAGGGTGTCTGCGGACAGGGGTGTGGGTGGGAGGTGTGTATTTACAGGATGTGCCGGTGGGACTATGGTTCACTGCAGGGTGTCTGCGGACAGGGGTGTGGGTGGGAGGCGTCTAGCCCTCTGGGCGACAGTGTTCTTCACGGGTCGGACAGGCCCTATGGGCCGCCAATGAGCCTTGGCTGGGCCTGAATTGTATGGAATTCCATGTGCCATGGATAGGGCTGCGCTAAGAAATATACAATTATGTTAACACTTCCACGTAGAAGTTTAAGTGTATTGAATCATAATTTCATAATTATGCGTGATCAAAATTAACTTATAATTTTGAATTTGGTTACTTACCACATATTAAAGCATTCTACTGAAGTAATGTGCTGAGATTATTGTATTTTCCCAAGACAATGGCATGCTTGTTGCCTGTTATTTTTGGGCTGGGCTGGGCCTGGGCCTGGTATTTTGACCGGGCCTGGTCTGAGCCTGGGCTTGGTGCTCATGGGTCCGGCATGGTCCGGGTTGATGGTTGGTGGGCCCCATGGCGAACACCGCTGGGGACAGGGATGTAGGCAGTTCAGAGAGAGGGGAGATATGGGAATCTGTGGATGCTTTAGTGATTTGTGACGTTGAAAAGGCTTCTGTTGACGTTCGAGGACTGGACTTTGACACCGAATAAAGTGATTTTCCTCATGTTATTTCTTTTCTTGTGTTGATGCGCTTCGACGGTCCAGGAAGATGGTTGAGGGACGCGGAAACTGCAGAAGCCACCGCCGACGGCTCCTTACTTCACTCCATCCCGCCGCGGACCGAGGGGAACAGGGACGGCGAACATCGTCTCAAGGGGCAATCACCATTTGCGTTTACCATTATTTTCTTTTGACACCAACAGCTGCTTTCCAAAGTCTGAGATTTATTTCTCGTCACGGGTAGAGGTATTTCGATACCAATGACAGAAAGGATGATGGTTGGATGGTAACTTGATACCAGTTAATGGCCAGGACAGTCAAAGTCGCCCCTGCAGAAACGAAGAGTCGAAGATAGCGTATGCAGGGAGTAATGGACCGTTGCTGCGTTAGTGGCTCACCGTTCATATCAATGTAATGGTACATAGGTAAATCTGCACGCATGTTCCAATATGCTCTTCCAATAAGGTTTACCTGTATATTAATCACCATTCACTTTCGGGCATTCATCCACAATCAGACAAAGGCTTCCATGTTCTGGGCACATACGAAATACGGCTTCGTTCTTTAAAGTCCATTCATTCGTCAGCCTGATCCTTTCGCCACCAAATGTGATGGCAGGTGGACCACCGCGTCCATTACCGCTAATGGCCCGCTAATGGCCCGCTAATTGTGACCGAGCACGCACTGGCAAAATAATGTCATCGGATATATTTCCTTGAATCTCTTCATTCAATGAGCTCACCGGTTGGGTAAGTGGCGATTTGATTTGATTTATAGCTCAAACGGCCGGCTATCAACCGCCAGGAACTCGCGAAACTGACAGTAAACTCAGATGGCGAAAATGAGGCTAAATACCATTAGTGGCAGATTAATGTCCGATGAAGTGTAACTGTACACTGTACAGGTACATTTCAGTATCAGATGGCGGGCTGTAAACGACTAATGTTCCTTTTCCTTGCCAGCAATGTTGCAAGACATTATTTTTTAGGCGTTTGAGAAATAAAAAGTAAAAAAAGATAAATGAATTTAAGGAAATTTCCAAGGACAAATATGCTTCTCTTTGCATTATTTGCCCACTTAATCAATAAGTGGAACAGGATATTCTGTACATCTTAAGTTGCACCACTCTACAAAACAAGCGCGTGCTCCAATATTGCAGCGAAACCACCGCAGCAACGTCTCTGTTTTTCACCGTGACTGTTCCCGCGTCTTCCAACACACATTTTCTTCTGCCAAAGCCTGTCACCGCTCCAAACATTTCCTACCGCGCTCCGCCGACAGAAAACGAATTTCCTGCGTTGGCTCTGACGCCAGCAAAGCCTGGGGTTTACCTTGTGATTTGTTCGCTTAGTCTATCATTCTCTACACGAATGTCTCGCTCACCCGACCATCGCCGTCGCCATGCTGGAGCAGTACCGGGAAAAGCTTCTCTAGAAAAGCTAAGGGTGCTGAACTTGAAAGAAAATCGACAAATGCACCATCAGATTTCACAAAAATTCGAATTTCTTCTCGTATTCGAGCCTACCTATTCTGGACCATGGACAAGTTGAGGGGGTCAAATAATAACATCCTAACATTCTTGGCCATCGCTGTCACCATCCCCACCACCGCCACCGCCACCACCGCCATCAACACCGCCACCGCCGCCGCCGCCGCCGCCGCCACAGCCGCCGCCACCGCTGGACCCCAGCCAAGCGCACAGTTCCGCTCGGATCTGTTCCGCGTTGCCTGCATATGTCGTCTGCCCCGCCGGCGTCGAAATGCAAATGTCACCACCGCCCGTCTGTCGGTCCGCCGGAGCCGGAGGGGGGGGGGGGGCGGTGTGGCGTAGCCACGTAGTGAGGCGTGGCCGGTGGTTCCATTAGATAGATGAGCGCGGCCTGATGACGGCCGGAGCCTAGGCCGAGGTTGGGCCGTTGGGGGACTCAGCCTGACGGGCCGAGATTGGGCCGTTGGGGGACTCAGCCTGACGGGCCGAGGTTGGGCCGTTGGGGGACTCAGCCTGACGGGCCGAGGTTGGGCCGTTGGGGGACTCAGCCTGGCGGGCCGACGTTGGGCCGTTGGGGGACTCAGCCTGACGGGCCAAGGTTGGACCGTTGAGGGACTCAGCCTGACGGGCCGAGGTTGGGCCGTTGGGGACTCAGCCTGACGGGCCGAGGCTGGGCTGTTGGAGGACTCAGCCTGACGGGCCTAGGTTGGGCCGCTGGGGGACTCAGCCTGACGGGCCGAGGTTGGGCCGCTGGAGGACTCAGCCTGACGCGGCCCGGACGCGGTGGGAGATTTACAGTGCGTGGCCGCGCGTCGATGTCACAATGGTGTCCCGCAGGGTGTCGTGCGGTGTCCGCCTCTGATCAATGATCAGGGACCGAACACAGCAACAGTTGATTGACCCATGGATACTGGTGAGGTAATAAGCTGGCGCTGTGAGGGATGGATGTCAATGACCCAGTGTGGGCTGCGGTGGGTTAATATACTGCCGCTCTGACCGATCGGTTAGGGGGTTATCGGAGGGAGAGGGGGGGGGGTCAGATGTGTGTATTGGGCCAACACAGTGTGCACTGTCGATTGAACTGTGCTCGTTTGTCGTAGAATGAAGTCGTATTGCTCAGCTATTTAATGTGCAGATGTGTTCATTAATATTATTTGACTGAATCGTACGACTGAGTAATAAGTCACTCCAAATATTCATATGTATTCTAGAAATAGCGGACACATCGTCCACCATGTGCAATTAATTACGCCGACTGATAACCGATTGATCCTGGGCAAATCGTAACAAACCGAAGACTGCTGCGGGCTGCTGCTCCGCCATCCGAGTCATTTCGGGGAAACTTAGGTGTAAAGAGACTTTCTACTTATTATGTGGAATGTCTATTTGAGTTTTTAGCTTCGAACTTAACTATGTACTTAATTTTAGTTCGGCTGTAGTCATACATTATGCGTGCATAAAAATACATATAAAAATGCATACCAAATTAACATTAGGTACCTAGGAAATAAGTTGCAGAAATCCACAATAAAAACATGTTGGTTCATCATGCAGGCTTACCGGAAACACATTCAATATTCGATAAGATTCAGGTGCCATAAGCAACATTAACATTGCGTTTCGTTAACAACATTTGAAACAATAAATAACATTGTAAATGACGAAAACACCATAGGACAGCGAGCAGGGAACTCGGGAGACGCCAAGCCTCTCCTTTGAGCACTCCAAGCCTCGGGAGACGCCAAGCCTCTCCTTTGAGCACTCCAACTTCATTAGCATACTGATCACTGAGACTGAAGCGGCCCTCCACTAAAGCGTCTGGCCTCCAAAGCTTCCCGTCAACACAAGGAAACACCTGCTGCTAAAGCGTCTCATCTTGCCCGGGAAGGTGGTGTCCTCAGTGGAAACGCTATCAGCGCAAAGGAGGAGCTTAGTCAAATGGAAACAGTCCTTCATTAGTACGTTTAGATTAGTTTGAATTACACTTCATCACGGCTGCATGGGTGGTGAACTTTGCAACGATGAAAGGTCGAGACATCAGGAGTTAAACAGTTCCCTTTCGGCTGGTATTTGGCCATCGCTGCGTGTTTGCATGCTTGCGTGTTTGCGTGTCGGCGTGAGTGCACGCGCGCGTGTGTGATTAAACAGCACCGTCGTTGGCTCTTACCGTGCTGATCACACACACCAGTCTCACACAATAGCCTATTGAGTAAAATGCTAAGTCGCAGTCTAACCTTATCACCTGCTGAGTTTTGCCACTTTATTTTCTTCCGGGAGAGAGATTCATCCACTTTATTTTTTCCGGGAGAATCAGTGTAAGCGATAAGCTTTAATTACACACTTTGCACTATTTCTCCTTAACGTTCCACTTATTGTCGTGGTGAAACTCATTGTCTCGATCTATAATTATAATTTCTCAACTTGAAACATTAGGGCGCTCGGTGCTCTGAGCGCTCCGACCTCGCCTGATGACACCCGAGTTATCCTGATTCCAAATTTCTGCCCGCCGTCCAAGGCAGCACAGTTTCGCAGGATGGCTCGCAATTTCTGCCCGGGGCTAACTTTAATGACGCCGGCTATCGATTTCACTGAGTTGGCTAATGAGCGTAATAAGATTGGAGGGCGGAGCGTCGCCGGCCGGTCGGCCCGGGGCCAGATGTGCCGACGCCCATCTTAGATAAGACGGGGAGTGATCAGGGGCAGAATGAGGAGACATCAGTTCACGACGGAGAAATTCCGGGCTTCCAGAGACGCGAACGGAGAGCGAACGGCGCGATAGCGGCTCGGAACGGAGAAGTTCCGGGGTAGGTACTGGTGATGGGAACGGAAAATGGAACGGTACGGTGGCAGTTCGGGGCTACGGAATACGGAGAGTAAAGACGGGAAGAGCGCAGCATCAGTTCGAGACTACAAAAATAATCGTGCTAAGAAAGTCGGAACACGGAACGGTGCGACGTTAAATTAGAACCGAGAAATGTCCACGATTACTTACAGAAAGGATGTCACATCAGGGCGGAACAAGCAACTTCATGCCGACAAGAGCAGGGAACGGTGTGCAGCGTCAGTTCAGGGGAGAGATATTCTCGGATGACGGTGACAGAAACTGATCTGGCTCAGAGAGGTGACATGGTGTGACATCAGTTCAGGACCGATAAATTCCGCGGCATGTCAGTGTCGAGAGCGACATGACAACAGCTCGGAACTGAGGAATCCCGGCGGGATGAGGTCACTTTGGAGATCACCAGGAAGATCAGCAAACGTCAATCATAGGCTTAAGTGATGTTAATACAACACTGTTTCTCAGAAAAGGCCCAGTGTTTAGCAATTAGAGGCCGTCCAAAGATTAGCGTTCGGTACGGATTTTCTGATGAGCGCATAATACCACGGTACGTCTTCTAAAAGCTGAGAGAAAATACGTACCTAATTGACGTCTCAAAGCCAGCAAAGACATGTTACAGGTATAACGAGCGGAGATAAACAGTATATTTACTTACGTTGAATCTTGTATACCACAAAACTTTAGATTCTGTCCTTTTGATTCAGTTTGCGGTACACATTTCCCTCGATCGCTCACTACGTATTGAAGAACTTTATGTTCATGGCACCCATTTCTAAAACCGAAAATTTCATGGAATATGATATTCGGGGATGTAGCTTCGTATTCAGTTGGAAGGGCTTGCGCCCACTCCCAGAATTCGGCGAAAAATTGCTAATATCCTCAACTTGGGCGATGAGGAGGTTCAAATTCCTGGATAAATCTTTGCTTATGAGGATTTTGATGGTAGTTACTTTGGGCGATTTTTCCCAGCACTGCCCCTCCAACTTTTTTGGATAAGCTACGTCCCTAATGATATGCATTGCCTGTTTAGCCATTTTCTTTCCAAGCTTAATTATTTGCATTTGGTCAGATTTTGTGGACTTCTTTATTCTGAGCTTTACTTATGGTCCCTTATTATAAAAATTTGGGGAATTGGGCGAGGGAGCTGGGCAAGCTCCTATGAGATTAGTGGAAGTTTATGGACTCGGTGGTCGGTCGATGTGTCATCGCTGTCACGTGTTGTTGAATTACCTGCTGGTAGCTATTTATGTTCGCATTTCGTGCAGGTATCTTTGCTGTCTTATTCATTTGGAAACATGTCTTTTTGTTAGAACAATGCTGTACGTGTTAAAAAAATGCCGGGAACCTCGTTAGGAAAATTGTAACATTGCTACGTCTGCCCTTTCTTGCGACTGCCAGAGACATTCCACAACAACACACATGCATACACTTTAGACACATATAATAACTATAGGTAAATTACACACACACACACACACACACACACACACACACACACACACACACACACACACACACACACACACACACA
>JARFNZ010137404.1:0-10753 GCA_031763405.1 Balanus nubilus
AACTCCATTCATGAATAACTCTATTCATGAATAATGAACTCCATTCATGAATAACTCTATTCATGAATAATGAACTCCATTCATGAATAACTCTATTCATGAATAATGAACTCCATTCATGAATAACTCTATTCATGAATAATGAACTCCATTCATGAATAACTCTATTCATGAATAATGAACTCCATTCATGAATAACTCTATTCATGAATAATGAACTCTACTTTATTCAACTAATCAAGAACTCTTCTTCAGTGAAAACCATGTATCTTCGACGTTCCAAATCTGAATCAAAGGAATATGACGAATTGCACAAGGAACAACTATCCAGAGGAAGAATTTGAATGTCACATCATTGCAGTGTGAATACACCCGCCATAAAATACAAATTAAAAGTTTGCAGAAAATGCCAATTACATTTCTCATCGAGCTTATGCCATGAAATGAAACTAGTGCTGTAGAAAGATTTTCTACATTATTGATGCAAATCAGTATGCAGCTGGCAACAGTGCAACCACATTAGAAGAGCTAACGGTCATCTTGCAAAATCAGTAAGCAATATGGGTGATAATTAGTAATGGGTAAGGGAAAGTTATGAAATGCTGCCAATGCCACAATGAAAGCCAAACGTGGACGACACCTTTTTGCTCACCAAACATGTCGCCATAGACAAACACTCAGATTTGTTGTGGCACTGTTCATAATGAATTTACCTGTATGTTTGCCAAACTCTTCCAGGATCTCCTCTTTGCCCTTAGATTTAGGAATGTTTCCGACAAAAAGGCGCAGATTGGGAACACTGATATTAACTTTCAGTGTCTTCCCCTTTTTGACCTCGTAATTGTCGAGCTGTGGAATGAGACATGCCAAAGAATCAATGAAACATACAGGAAATGATCACAGATTTACGTAATATCTATTTTGTTGATTTCCTTCGAACCAACCACCTGTAGGAAAAGCATGTCAGCCGCTGCCTGGCAAAGAGAAGATCTGGCACAGGAAAAACCAAAATGAGTAGAAAAGAACAAAGTATGAATAGGATCACCAATATCAGTCAAAAGCCACATACTCAGCAATGAAGTTGAAATTTAGAAACACACCATCCCATGAGTATAACAATGAAGTTTCACAGTTCAACATACCTGTTTGACTGCCTCTTTCGCGCCATCTTCGTTGGTAAACGTGACGAAGGCATATCCCCTGTTCTGGCCACTCATGGGATCCATCATCAGGCGAAGGTCCCAGATGTCGCCACACTTCTCGAAGAGCGGGATCAGTTCGTCTTCGAACAACTCCTTGGGGATCTTTCCCACGAAGGCCTCGCAGCCGGCGCCAGGCTGCTTTCCTTCCCAGTTGGGTGGGGGACCGCCATACTTCCTCTGACCGGTCGTGACGTCCAAGGAGAACCCGGTGCGGTCCAGGATCGCCTTGATCTTCTCTTCGTTTGGTCCGTGGGCAGCAGGGTAAGCGGGGCCTGAAAGATAATTATTTTCACCACAGTTGCAAAGCAAAACATACACCTATTCTGATAACACTGATTGACCTGTCCCATGTATGAAATTATCATCCACAGTACATATTATTTAATGTCTGGTGATCAGTTTCAAACTTGTGCTCAAATTCTCACTGTAATACTTTAAATGGTACCAATCTAAAATAACGAAATATATCCGGTTCTTGAAAATGAGGTGACAACGCCAAATATGTGCCTGGGTCCCAAAGGCCTTAATCTCCGGAATCTGAAGAATCTGACAACAAAGATTATACACTAACTTGAGTTGCAATATATTACCTTTATATCCCTAATTTTTGTCTGTTTGTTGCGGCTCAAGTGCGCGTCGACTTCAATGATCAATGATCGACTGCGCCCATTACAAAATAAGGAAAAATAATAAATTCTTGTTTTAACCTTCGCCATGGTGTGTGTGAGGGGGGGGGAGGGGACAAAATGACCACCTCGGGTTTTTCGCTTGCAGTGTAAAAACGGCGGCGCGTGGCGCCACCAAGTTGGCACAGCTGTTCGGACAATTTCGCACATTGTGCAAAACAATTGCCCCAGGTCATGTCATGTCAGGTCAGGTCACTCGGTCACATTAAGTGACCTTATCTCCAAAAATGTTTGTGGTCGCGCCCAGCCCAGTGTCTGTCAGAGATTTAAAACTTGGGAGGATTTCATGAGAGTACCGATACCTACAATTCGTATATTTCGGATTTTCGATATCGGTGACCTAAGGTCAGGCAATTTCGTGACCTCTCCATTATAAGTCAAAGGAGAAATATTAAAATGCTCCCATTTGAAAGATAGGAATCAGATAAGTTTCATTTCTTCAGGATTATGGCATCTTTGCCAATTGTTGATGACCCAAGTGCAACTTTTGATTTGTGACCCTTGTAAAGGTCATCTGAGGTCACTTTCTAGCGACTTTTGCATGTGTAATATTGAAATTTATATCTGAAATAAATGAATAACTATTTAGAAAAAAACATTCAAAAAATTAGCCCAAGGATTAAAAAGACAGACAAGTGGAAATAAGAACAAATATTTTTTCATTTGCGATGCGATCGCCAAAGTTATGGATCTAAGTCATGCATTTGCAAACATCGTGATTGGAGAAGGGCATTAGGATTTAGTGCTCGACAAACCATTACATTTTACAGGTACTTACAATTTTCATGTTCAGATTCTAGCAATGCGTTAAAACGGAATAAGGTAATTCGGAAAAACGGAATAAGAGGGGGAGGGGGCACAGAATATGCCCCATGTTTTTTCAGTACATGCCTATAATTCAATAACACACACTGTGTGGGAAATTCTGACCCTGGGTCACGTCAGGTCGGAAACGTGCGGAAGGCACCAATGTCATCGCCTCAAGGCGCATCGACTGATATGCAACATAACCTCGGGTCAACACGCGACCTTGACAGAGGTCAAATTTTGAAGTTGACCTGTCAAGGTCACGATGTATACGCTTCAAAGCGCCTTGACGAAACACGATGGTGCTAAAATTATTATCCCATCTTGATTAGATCAAAAGTTGCTCGCGAAAAACGTTTTCCCTAAGAAACGGCCATTGACCTTTGATGACCTCTGCAGCCTAAACTGTTGACCCAAGTTGAGGTCAAATCTGAGGACAATGCTACAATGGGAATTTCTAGAGCTTTCAATTGTTTTTCCCCTCCTAGCATTCAGTTTTTGAGCTAGAGCGGAAAATATGAAGGTCGTATTTTTAAGGCCATAATTTGAGAACATTTTGCAAGTTTGACCTCATTTGACCTTGAAAATATTGACCTAGATCACGAAACGTTCACACTATAGAGTTCCCCTACGCCCGCTCTTACCCTCCAAATTTCGATCTAGGCTCTTATAGGAGCCGAGATCGTGTGTGTGTGTGTGTGTGGGGGGGGGGGGAGATTCTGCCCCCCTCCAGGGCGGCAAATCATTAGACCCCTCCCGAGCGCGTGTTAAAGGTAGTGTGTCTACTGACATTGGAGGCATCGAGTTATGGACATGGAATTGCAGGGCAGATTTTTCTGAATCAAGTCATACTTGCATTCTTCTAGCAAAGCCCAAGTTGCTGAGAAATTCTGTTTACCCCAGCATGGAATACAAAAGTTAGCGGTGTTACCCCAGCCTGCTTCCATCACTAGAATTTGATGCCTACTTGCAAACGTACCGATAACGTCAACAAATCACATTTCGATTAAACAGCTCGTAAGCGCTGATAGCAGCATTCAAACAGAGCCCCGGTTCTGCTTCGACCGTTTGTTTACAACTGCCGTTCGTAATCACCGTCATAAAATGTCTTACGTGCGCCATATTACATTACTTTTTCTTTCGTCTGTTTGCCTTCATCATAGAAAATGTCTCAATACCGAAATGTGCTTGAACATTTCTAGCGAAAATTCAATTATTGGAGGCTTAGCTAAGACTTTTATTTCATTCAAACATGAAAGCAATAGCTACCGATTGAAGGAAAAATATTTTGGGCGATAGGTCAAGGTCACGTGATACCCAGGTAGGTTAAATTGGGTAATGTTGCATATGAATTGCAATGGTGTCGCAATCGCAAATGCGTCTTGGCCAGACGAACGCAATAGGGTCTTTCGCACGTTCCTATCTCTCCTCTATGAAGTTATTGGCAAAAAGGTGAAAGTTACCAAGTTGACCTTAGCATGGCCTTCACAGGGGCTACAAATCAAAAGTTGCACTTGGGACATCCAACAATTGGCAAAGATACCATGATCCTGAAGAAATGTGACTAACCTGATTTTTCTCTTTCAAATAGAGAGCATTTGAATATTTCTCCATCGACTTATAATGTAGTCACGAAATTGACCTGACCTCAGGTCACCGATATCAAAATGAAAAATATACAAATTGTAGGAATCTATCCAATCATGAAATCATCCAAGTTTGAAATCTCTTGGACAAACATTGTGGTCTGGCAGGGTTGTCAAGTTTATCTAAGTGGCATTCACCGGTTTTTACCACGGCATAAACTGACTGGCACTACTGGCAAAAAGTGCCAAAAACAAAAATGAAGTTTTTTGAAGTTTTTGTCACTTACAGCTTTTTGTCAACTTTCAATATTTTGATTGAACTCCCTGACAAAACATGAAACTTAGATGCACTACAGAAAACCGCCATTTTTACATTACAAGCAAAAAAAAAATGGGGGGGGGGTCATTTTGACCCAACAGGGCAAAGGTTAAAGAACTACACGCTATTGCCTCCTTATCCCCAATAGTCATTTGCCTTCTATTGTCCACCCCAACACCCAGTTTGATTTGCCAAATTCAGTTCTGCAACACTGCGCAGAAACCAATACAATATACAAGTTGACCCTTCATTGAAACAGCGCCACCTGCAGCAGCTAGTGCTGCACTCTATCCATTCTGAAACAGCGCCACCTGTAGCAGCCAGTGATGCACCCTGTCCATTCCTTCACAGTAAACAAAAAAAAACACTAACTGAAGTCCTTAACTTTTAACCAAACACAATAACAAAGCACATGGTTCTGAGGGTTAGAAAAAGCCTGACTAAATTGAGTTCATGCCAGCCAGGGGCTTTCAAAGGTATTGTTTAAGCCACTTTAAAATGGCTTAAACCATGGTTTTAACTGACAAACAGTAAAAGTGAAGTAATGCCAGCCAATGGCTTTCATGAATATTATCTAAGCTGATTAAAAGCCAGACACTGGCTTAAATTTGCTGACCATGATTGGTTCTGTACAACCAAACAACACAGGACAACCAAAATGGCTGCAGCCCATGAGTTGAATGAATGAATATAGTGAGTAAATGAGGGTAAAAGACTAATGCACCAAGGGTTGGTAAGGATATGACACCAATCTCCGCACATCACAAAAACAAACCAACATGACAAACTGACTTACCCTGAGCCTTGCTCTTCTGACGGTAGGTTTTCATCACGCCACACAGGTAAGCTGATTTATTAGACACATGTTCAAGATTTGAGTCCATGAACTGTTTTAGAACAGTAAGTGCTCCATCCACTGGGAACTCCTTGAGAGCATCCAGGGCACGCTCATCCAGATCAGCATGGAGCAGTTTTTCTGAAATAAAGGCAAGTGGTGAAAGTGAAATTAATTAAGAAACATCCAACATCACAGGTTTATTTTTATTTCTTACAGGGGTGCACATGCTCACTGTCTGAAAACAGCCACAAATAAAACCAAATAAATGTAGACCTCACTGTCCTGAAAACAGCCACAAATAAAACCAAATAAATGTAGACAACATTTTTACTGTAGTAATTGTAAAATCAACCAGAGGGGGACCCATATTCTGTATAGCCTGTTATAAACACAAACAAGTTATAGTACATATTAAAATGAAAAGGCCAACAACAGCTTTGTGGAGTCAGTGGGTCATGAATCTTAGGACTTTGTCATTTGGGCTAGTTGCTAGTCATATGCTTAATTGTTTCTTGGTCTGGCACTTCAAAATTCCTAGATTGTGGTCCCTGCAGAGGTTGACTACAAGACAATGTTTCAAATTTGTGACCACTTGACCACAAAACCACCACAGAACAATAATGGTGAATGACCATAGACAGCTCACCTGTCTTGTAGATCTCATCAAGCTTCACTGCAACTTTTTCATTCAGCCCAAGGTCAATCAATTTTTGGAAGTCTGGAGATCTTCCCTCAGAGGCTGTTGGTTCTTCTTTCTTGACAGCAGCATCTCCATTTCCTTCTGCCATAGCACTATGCCCTAGAAAGAAATGACAATGTTATCATAATGGCCAGCATCTGTGAAGTTATTAACTGAATTGGCTGTAAAGCTTAGAGCAGCATGGCAATAGGATAAACTTTATCCATTTCAGTACCATGGCCCTGCAATACAAGTGGATTAACAGTCATGTGCTCTCATCACACATTGAGTCATTGACACATAAGCAGCTTGTTGTTTTGTTGATTGGCATTTAGGGGCGCATAGACCTCTGGGTCATTTACCTCCCCTTAAGTGCTAATGGCAGCATGAAGCTCAGAACCCTTGGATCCATGACCAAAGCATGTCCTGGCACTGATCCCCAAAATTGTATTAAAATTTAAATAAAGTGAATCACAGGTGTCATAAAATAATAAAGTGAATCACTGGTCACTGGTGTTCCACAATAATTAAGGAAATCACTGGTGTTCCCCAAAAGACAACTTATGGCAATGCAACTTCAAGACATGCTCTGCAGGGGTGCTGAATTTAATGCCCCTGTTCTGCAAAATGTGTTGATGCCCCAATCAATGCATGATTCACATCAAAGTGAGGGCATTATTTCTTTTCCGTTATTGGGTAAAAGTCTTACTTAAGACAGACACACTTCCATGTCATTTTTTCATTTTAAACTGTTACGCAAAGTTCAGATCAAAGAGAGGTCAAAAAAGGTCCAATTTGAAATGCATTATTCATAATAAAACATGCATTGTTATAGAGCAGTTTCATCCCCAAAATCGAATCATTTGCTTTGTATCCTAGAAATGCTGAAAAATGTGATCAGGTTGTATACTTATAGCAGTCATTCATAGGTTAAAATATATATTTATTCAAATTTTGACATTGCAGCTCAACTCGGTCTCTCACATAAATTCCTCTTTTTTTTAAACAATTTCAATATTTTAGATTTTGCGACTAGTTGTGCCCAAAAATGCTTTTAAGCTGAAGGATCAAAAATGAATAATTTAAATGAGACAGCCCTACCAAACAGAATACCATTTTTCTTGAAGTTTTTTTTTTGCATTTTACTTCAAAACTCAGTGTTTTATTGACAATCAAACATTCTCCAATTTTGGGCTGAAAATGGGTCACTAGAAGAATTTAAAAAAAGTCAACTAATTTTATTTTCTGTGAAGACATGAAATTGATGCCGGGTTAGGTGCTGAAAGTTGGGCATCTATATTAACCTGCACCATGCCAGTGGAGGCACTCAGATGCGCCTCCCCCCCCCCCCCCCAAGGTTTTGGATGATAGGGAAAAACGGCAGCACTTTTTTCCACGTGTTAGAGCATCGATTATGTGTACAATTTTGATGTCAGGTCATCTAAGGTCACATCACCAGGTCAAGTCATGTGACCCAACCTAAAAAAGTTTTGTCGTGCCACAACCAGTTTTTGAATGATCACTTTCAAACTTTCAGGATTACATATGGGTATTGTTACCTAAAAGTTGTATATCTCAGATTTTGTATATCAGTGACCTGGGTACTGTTAACTAAGAGTTGTATCTCTCTTCTGATTTCTTTATATCAGTGACCAAGGTCTGGTCAATTTTGTGACCTCCCCATTATAAGTCAATGTGGAAAAATAAAAATCACTTGTTTTCAGTGGAAACTCAGATCAGTCCCATTCTGTCAGCATTAGTCTCCTTAGGCCCAGGTGACCCAGGTGCAAAATGGTGCAATGGGCAAAACGGTCTATCTCACCTAAACCCAGGTGAGATAGAAGCACAAAAATGGTGCCAATGTGTTTGTCTCATCAAGATGCATCAACTTATATGCAACATGATCCACCTTGACCTACTTGGGTCACCAGGTGACCTTGACCTGGTCAAATTTTGAACTTGACCTTTTAAGGTGGCAGTGATTTTGGTTTCAGAGCGCCACAGCTACAATTGCTATATGGCGCACATACCTTTTAAGGTTATCATGTATATGCTTTGATGCACCATGATAAGAGAAGCATGATGGTGACAAAATCAATGTTCTACCTTTAATACCTAAAAAATTATTTGAGAATGTTTTCACAGAAGTTATTTTGATCTTCCATGACCTCTGGAGCCTAAACTATTGACCCGAGGTCAAATCTGATGGCACATCGACGAAAGAGCGTTACAAGAGCTCTCTACTGCTTTTAGCTCTCTTCCTAGCTACTAAAATTCCCCAGATAATGGCAGAAACTACCAAAAAGTCAATATCTTCAAAATTTTGACCTTCAGTGAACTCTGGCGACCTCAATATTGACCTGAGAAAAAATGATTCATGTAGTTGCAAAATTATTTTGTTTACGAGCTTTCAAACACTGTTTGCCGCTTTGCTCCACGTTTCTTAGAAGCCGAGTTAGAGGGGGGGGGGGGTCAAAACGCCACCTCCCCAACACAAGGCGGTTTGCGCCAAGCACTGGCATGGTGCAGGTTACGCAGTGTTGAAGTTATGTGAGGGATGAGGGTGATGTAAGGGAGGGGGGCATTGCAGACAAAAGGTTGTTTTACCACTCAACATACATGATTTCAATGATGCCCAGTAACTTTTAGATATAATACCCAAAGGATAATGAACTTCATGTAAAGAAACTATTGATGACAAGGGAAAAATATGTAACAGAAAATTGTCATGTAATGTAACACAGCTAGTAGTCATGCCCCAGTCTGCATACTAACTTAAGTTTAGGCTAGTCCATTATGTTCAAAGATATGTAGTAGGTGTTTGCACATGCACATGTGCAACACTTACCATTCATTTGCACATGCACATGTGCAACACTTACCATTCACATTTAATGAGGCTAATACTTAGCCATCAGAAGCAGCACATTAGTTCAGCAATTAGTTCACCAATATCAAACCAGTAGTTTCCAAGCTATATCAAAGGGAATGACCAGGCAGCCCTGCTTCTCGCACATGCTCACTTACATACTTATATGAACAGAATTTAGAGAGGCCACTTGGCCTTTAGTGTACGTTCCAGTTGAGCTACTTGTGCTGTCTTTCTATCCTCTATGTGGGGTATTGCACATCATGCTCTGCAGTTGCAAAAGGCAATTTCCTTGAGAAAATGTCAGGCAACATTATTCCTCAACATACAAAAACTGTGGTGCAGTTGGATGAAACCACTTTGATACAAATTTTGATGCAATGCCAGCTTACCACAATGTCAAAATAGGATAATGGGGTAAATGGCATGTGCTGCTACACACACTATTTTTTAACCAGTGGACTCCATCAATAACATGGCCTAATTAAAACTAGAGATGAAAACCCCATGGACAAAGATTAGTCTAGACAAAAATCTGTCGTAAGTCCTGACATGCACTCCAACTGCTAGTGTTATTTGCACCACTGGAACAGACCCAATGATGCCTAAACATAATTTGGTTGAGGGCATTAGAATAGGACTCATTTTGCCACTGTGATGTTCATCATGTACATAACAAAACTTAAAATAAACAATGCCTAACAACACCTTAAAATACTTGGCATCACAGTATCCAGGATAAAAACTACACCGCCGCACCTTTTATGCTACGATTCTGCACATATACCGGCGACCACGTGGGCACAATAGATTGCAGATTGACAGCAAAATACTGACGGTAATTCAATATACTCCTCAGAGAGCAATTATAACCGTATGACAAATACAAAATTGGCAGTGTCAGGCGCAGATCGCGTTTACTTACAGAAATTTCGGCCCGAAATCGCCGCCTCGTAATTTGCCAGCCGGAAACAAAGATGGCGATACCGCAACACCAACAGTCAGCGTCTGTGCCGGGAACGAGGATTGTGAAGGATGTTTCGCTGAAAGATAACAAAACGGTTAAAAAAAATAATTGACATGTCATCTTGAAACTTAAAACTGCTACTTAAAAATAAATAATTTATTTGTATTTTCTTACAATAAATATTTGTTTAATCGTGATGTGTTCAAACTATATCATTTTTAGGTTGACTGAAGCCTGCAGGCGTCTTTGTAAATGTCGATACGTTTAAGCGGGAAGTCGGAGAATACCCCACGGTTGGGTGCCAACGCCATAGAGATCTTATATACATAGAGATGCCCATCCCATGTTAGATCACTTGATTTCGTGGCAGTTTTGTGGATATTTTTAAGCTATCTTTCTGAGCGATTTGGTGCTCGTGATGAGTTCTACAATAGTCTTTTTTACAAGAAGATGAGCTTTCAAATGATCATGGATCAATACGCAGTAAAAAATGTAGTAAAATCATATCCTCTTTTTATTCCGGGAACCTCTTTAAGGAAAGAAATGCCCACAAAATTATAAAAAAAAATGCCTTTTGGAAGAGCCCGCAGTCAATTTAGCACGACATTTAGACGTTTATTCCTTGCTTCATTTCCTCCAACAAGCTGCCACGATTTTAAGCGTAGGGCATCTCTATGTATATAAGATCTCTATGGCAAACGCCTCCAGCAGCAGGCATGAACTGATGGTGATTTCCCCTACAAAGAATATCCTACAGCCGGAACGTATCGGGCATTTCACAAGGGAACTTCGGCCAGCAC